>VZSZ01010438.1:0-23873 GCA_013398815.1 Ibidorhyncha struthersii
GTCCCTTCCAACCCTGACTATTCTGTGATTCTGTGAAATTATAAAGTAGATTTTCAAGTACTTAGAAAATCTGTTGTCAGACGATCACATATTGTCACTTGCTGTACTTCAACTCCTGCAATCTCTCTTTACACCAGAAAAGGTCCCCTGTCATCTCTTCGCAGAGGCTTTTCTCCATGCATCATGTTTAGCCTTCCTACCAGACTTTTTACTTTTGCTCCTGGATGTGGTGTATCTCTAACAAAAGGTCCCAGTCTTGTTATATTTGTGAACTGTCTTGGTTCGTAGGCATGTATTCAAATCCTAACCCTTGTGCTTTTATTTCCTCTCTTCCTGCAAGCTGCTAAACTGGGCCTTGATCATGCTGGATTCCTGAAGGGTTTCCTCTTACTGCCATGAGAAGAAAATATTACAGGCAAGAAATAGCAACAGGGAGGGTAGGTGGCTGAAGGAATGAAAAAACTCTGACAAAAAATAATTACAATACGTAAGATAATCCAGCTGTCACTGTTGTGATATTATTGCCCTATAAATATATTTAAAATCTCATTCTTTGATCTTAATGTACAAATACAATTATTTTAGGTACTGACCTCTATGCAAGTGTTTTTCTTCTTGAAGAAAAGTAACTTTTTATTTGAGAGATGAATCATTCTAGAGGTGTCATTTTAAATTTGAAACTAGATGGCCAAGTATGAGAGTTTTATGATGCCAATACAAGAACCGGACATGAATTATTTCTCTGCAGAAGTGAGGCAATGGGATCTGAAATATTCCTGTTATAATATTTAATAGAAAATTATTACTTTTTTCAAAAAAGTTTAAATCAGATATGAATGCTTATAGTAGCCAGAAAAACCTGTGATTTAGTAAAAGAAATCCTTTTTAAAAGATGTACCATCAGAGTAACTAAGTTGAGGTGCCCAGATCCATGGTGTTGGTTCACGCTACTTCTGTAAAAAACCCAATATTTCATGTTTACATCTTGAGTCATGTTTTCATTTCAAAGCTCATATTCACATGAGACCTGAGGCAGTCATGACTGCAGTTTGGTTTGTCTGAGACTGAGACTTTTTGCTTTAGTATGTTCATACTAAAAGCTCAGAAGGAGCTGGTAGCATGATTTTGTCTTCAGCAGAGGTACTTCCATTTATTTTTGACAACTGAGACCCTTAAATTACTTCCACTTTCCCTTTATTCCCAAAGGCTCTTCAAAGTAAAGCAATGAGTTGTGTGTCCTGGAAGGCTATTGATTGAAGGACTCATAAATTATCCCTTGCTCTATAGGAATGAACTAGACATTAGTGAGATTTTATTTGATTTTCAAAGTGATGTGAAGGGTTCACTTTTTTCCCCACTTGGGGAAGGAGACAACATTTCAGTCTGAGATGCAAAAAATAACTTTGTAAAAACATATCCTTTTCATTTTTTGGAACAAGTTAAGCGCTAATTATACCAAAGCAAACTACTTCCACTGGGTATTAAAGTAAGACATCTAAAACAAACTGTCAAGTACATGTATATATAATTTAATGAACTTGCTTTGATTTTTTTAACAGAGCAAAAGCAAGCTAACTGTCCCTTTGATGCTGTAAATGATGACAGTGAAGAAATCAGAGACTGGGTATAGCTGTGAACATGGACCATAAAAGGCTGCAGCCACTGCCAGGAGCTTACTTCAGGTACTACTTCTTTTGCCTTTGCAATTTACATAATCAAAAGAGATTAAAAATGAGATGACAAGATAATCTCTCATTTTACACAGCTAATTGAGAGCTCAAACACTCGTATCAAATACTTTGGCAGAATAAAATAAAGATTAAAGGTAAATGATGAAAATATTTAGAGCAGATAAAAGAAATTCTGTCTATTTCTTGGGGTCATAAATACCCCATATAAAATCAGTAGTCTCCACTGGCTTTCACAGAACCTGTACTTCTCTAGTACCAACATTGCTCCCCTGTCACCTTTCCAGTTTCCTGTGAAATAACCTTCTAATAAGACACCATCAAGGAAAAGTCAAGGAGTGAACTAGTGTGTCCATGGAAACAGTAGGAGTTGATGGAGCCATGTGTACAGTGAGACTCTGTCAGCTTTAGCTCTCTTACTTGCAAGGCTTTTTCTTTAAAGCTTGAGGCAAACCTGGAGGGTTATAAAGAATATACAAATTAGTATTTGAAGAATTTTAAAAAGGTACAGCATCAACAGCCTGCAGAACAAATGGTCTCTTGGCTTTGCCATAGACCTCCTAACTTCTCTGAGCTTGGACAAGTATCTTCAATGTCTGTTTTCCCCTTATACTATTTTTTGTTGAGACTACTTAGACTGCCACTTGGGGAAAGGACTGTCTCCTACGCTGTGTTTATTACAATGCAGAGCACTTTGGTACTCTGACCTTTAATATCACCAGGTGCTACTACAGTGTTAAATCATAATCATAAAAATTATGTAAGTACCAACGTGTATTCTTAATAGCTTTGGAAATATTGAAAACTGTTTTGCTCTTGCTTTATTAAGGTACCATCAATGATACTTCTTTCTTCTAAAGCCCTACCCAGCAGAGTGGGGAGTAATGATTCACTGTTTCCCCAATCTTTTCCCTCATTAGGCATTTTTAAAGCTAAAATACCAAACTGATGAAGGGCTGAGGGCTGAACAGCACTATGAATCATTCCCATTCAATTTTTCTAATAAATTACTGAATTTCAGTAACATCATTCATCTACCACAAGATGTCCAAAGACCTAGATGTTATTTTCTGCCGAGGCCATAGATCCATGAGAAAGCACATTAGTTTGAGCAGCCCACTCTGCTAAAGTGAGCATTCAGCTTTCAGGATAGACCTGGTTTATACTTACCCAGGTTGATGTGTGTAGAGCAAGTTCACCCGCAGCTGAGCAAATTAAGCAGGCAAATAAACTAAGAACATGCCTTTCCTCAGGGCTCCATCCTTTTTTTTGTACTGCCTTTGTTGCTGGCTATCTTTAGGTGCAATACCTGGGAGTAAACCTCTCAAATAGAACTTTTCAAAATATAGGGCATGAAGTGCTTTTCAGAAGACAAAGCAACTTGCACTGAAATGTTCAGTGGTTTGAAACGGTTTCCATTTAAACACAAAATCAGCCTTTCTGAAGAAAAAAAAAAGCGCAGTGCTCCACCTGTTCCAAAACCCAAGCCAACAACAATACCTTTCCTAATCTATACAAAACAAATTTTGGAAGTTGTGATATGATCCAGACTAGAAGTTCTCATTTATTTCCTTGATGAAATTTAGTTACTTTTTATTATTGTTCCGTGTGCTACTGGTATAAATTCAATATAGGATACAATTTTTAATTAGCAGGAAATGAAATACAAATGGCATTAACAAAAAAAAACCCTCTAAAACCAACTCTAAAAAATCTGCGCAGCAATTTTGTCTTATACGGTCCTCAGAAGAAATTTGCATCAAGCGTGTTTTCTTTTCTGCAAATCTACTGCTTTATTTGGTACCTAAATGGGCATAACTTTCTAAAAAAAAACCTTCTCCTGCCTTTTTTTTATGTGTGCTTATTTCTCATATAATTTACCCTGCTTTAAAACTAATATGCTTTAATGGCTTACTTACACCTGTGAACTGCAGAATGACATGTCTCCATACCTTTTGTTTTTTTCAGGCCAGGAAAGAAATGATGATGTATTAGAAATAGGTTAAGAAGACCCAAATAAACAAACAAAACCCCGCAAGTTTTAAAAACTATTATTCCTGAAAGTAGTGGTTGTAAAAGGAACACAGAAGGAAAAGGGATATATAATACAGGAGAAATAGTTTAGACTGAAAGAATAGACACAAAAAGCTTTCCCCACTGCATTTCTACAGTGTCTGTTTTAAGGAAGGAAGGTTACCAGAAAAGTGCTTGTAGTGTAAAAGTTACTGTCTTAAGAAGCGCAACCTGAGATCATCAGTTGTGTTAAATCCTGGTAAGTAATCAGAGTGCTAAAAAACCCCACAAACAGCATGCTTTTCTGTTTTGTAGACCGTATTGATGGCTCACGTTTCATTTATTTCACAGATTGAGAAGTGCTAGCGAAAAGAAAAAACTAGTGGGTAATAATTGTTAGCATTTCAGAGGACATAGCGCAAAACGTTAAGCAGAGGCATCGCTGCAAGCTAAGAAAACACCGTTCATCATTCACTGCCAGATCCAAGACCCCTATGGATGTTTCCCAGCTGAATGCAAATATGTAATTTGTGCACAGCCTCATGAAATTCTCTCTGCTTTTGCATTGAGAACATGTAATTGAACATGAGATCTTTTTTTACTTTAGCTTTTTCCGTATTTGGAGTTTGAGGCGTCATCTTACATGGAGAAAGCCCCGGGGAAGGCACTGTGTCTCTTTGGCTGCCCTGAGTGAGTAGGAGCTGCTCACCTGGACCTGCTTCATCCTGTGCATCCCAAACAGTATAGCTTGAGGATGACCTAAACTAAGCATATTTTTCAAATGTCCAGCCCTACAAACTGAAACACACCTGCACAGCGCTGACACACTTCTAGTTTTGGGGACAGTTTGTGAGAGCAGCAGTGAGTAACAACCTCAGGCCCCTCCATGGTCCTCCAGACGAGGAGGGCCATTCTGTACCATCCCAGGAATGGAAGCCAACAGCAAAATGAATGGGTCCATTCACCCCAGGTAGGAGGCAGTAGGATTACTTTATAATGGTAAAGTCATGGCTAAAATAAGGAGGTTTTTTTAATACTTCACTCTCTTTTTCTCTCTTATTTAATTTCTTCCGTCATCATCTTCTCCATTATTAATAGTTACTCAGCCATTTTTTTTATTCAAAATATCTCTTTGACCTGGAGTGTCCTATTCCAGATCTCATTTGATTAAAGCTTTTGTCTTAACATACTATGTATTTCTCATGAAAATCTATGCATTTCTCCTGAATCTATGAACTATTTAACTTTTTTCTTTTTTTTTTTTTTTGTTTGTTTTTTTTCAGACAAAGATGTGAAAAAACACAGCATAAAGAAAAAGGGAGGGATATGATTGTCCTCTGTATTTCACAGCTAATTGTTGTGCTTTGGAAAATTAAAGTTTTGATATGAAAATTTAGCCTTACACTTCCAAATAAAACCATGGCAGGAGATTAATCTATACAAGTCCAGCAATATGATTAACTAATCCAGTCTTTGTGTCTGTGGTGGGTATTTTAGCCTAAACATTTGTAATGTAATCTATCATGATAATCAGTAAAATGTGGACACTTTGCATAATACTTTAATAAGTGTATTTGCACACAGAATAAATCTTTAATTGCTGGTTTGAGGAGGCCAATTTTGCAGTTCTCTGTCAGCCTTATTATGATGAATCAAGTTAATTTATACATGTAGCTTACTTCTGTGCCTGAATTCATCTTGCATTTCCACTGACTTTTATTGCAGGAAATCACAGGGCAGATCTATGGGACTGCAGTATCTGCCCAGTTGAAGATGGTGAAACTGTGGACTACCACAATCTACTTCCAGAGGGGTAGGGGGCAGAGTAAGAAGTGGCCACAGATGGCAAGCAGAGCCTGAACTGTGCATGGTGGGTCAGAACATCCAAAAAATTACTCTTCATGAGTGCTTTCTGCAGAATATAAATTTGTTGTGTGTCATACAGAGGACAGCAATGGAAACACCATCTGATTTCCCTATGTTCTCATTTCCCTATGTGAGCATCCTTTTTTCTAGGTGAGATGGAGTAGGTTGAAACTGTCTTCTCTACTTTAGCGAACCAATCATGGATTATAATTCTGGGCCCAACCTGGCAAGCTCTGGTACACTGTTGTATACCCTTCTGCAAAAAAAGCATATTCCTGGAATGGCCCCATTAGAGCCACTTGTAACCATTCCTGTGAGTAAAATAAAGCATATGTATAAGTATCTATGTCATCAGGGTCTGTATCTGAGTAGACTGGTGAAGCACAATATAGCCATGAGAACTGGTTTAAGAATACACATTTTCTTTGCTAATGAATAATTCTCCTGACAAAAGAGAAAGATAGGGGTCACTTAGTACGCATACCTGCACCTTTTTTCCTGAGTTGTTCTGCATTCTGTTATACCCAACACTAATTTTTCACTGTATTGCCTGAAAACAGAGCAATTAATTTATGGTGATTTCAATTACCATTTCCCACACTGACTAGATTTAAAACACAGTATCAGGTCAGTATATAGTAGGGAAATTGCAATTTTCTTTGAGCCTCTGTAGTATTCAGACAGCTGGTGTAGGTTCATTAGGAAAACTAGAAAGCAAAAAAAAACACAAACCACAATCAGAAAACAAACTGGCAAAATGAAATCACATAATATTTCCCCTTCTCTTTTTGAATAAGATAGCTGCCCTCCATTTTCCAGTCTACTAACTCTTTCAATTCCATTGCAGTAACTGCAATTTTGTAAGTTTTAACAATAACTGTCTGAAATACTATAGGATAAAATCACTAGGAGAGACTGTGGCTATATAACCTCTAACAGTTTCTCCAGTACATAAACACCAGGTCAGAGAGTCCAAGCGTAGGTCTCAGCAGCAACAGCTTACCTCAAATAAAACACAACTCTGAGAAGACAAAAAAGATCCTCTTGAAATAAAGTAAATTTAACAATTCACTGACTATATCACATCTCCCCAAAGAGGTAGAAAGTTATAAGGACATTCATGGTCCCCACACTGAGAACATGGATGGCTTTATGGTGACAGGTCAGGCATAGCTTGCACTGAGGACACAGCATAGAGATTCTGCTTGGCTGCAGAGGCTCCTGAAGTAACCAGACGGTCTGAAGAAGTTTGCTGCAGAGAAAGAGCTCCGTTCATGCAAGGCAGGCGATGAGGGGAAGAGATAGGCTCACCTTCATCATGGTCCAGTGGACAGGTCCAGTGTGCGGATGCAGAGATGACGACCTGACAGGTCCCTGCGTAGGTAGAGCAGGGAGGAATGCAAAAACCTTTTCTTCCCTTTTGACCTTTACATACAGTCCCAGACCTGGGCTGAAGCTCTCTATATAGCTACAAAGCTTACAGTCATAGTGAGGCCCTTGCAATTATGAGCTTGATTGCTAGCTGAAATCAAAGGAGCTAAGATCCATGGGTGCACCATTGCAAACAGCAGGGACTTTACCCCTGGCTGTATGAACTTAGAATTAAGTTGTTACGGCAGAGCTGACCCTAAAATTGATAATTCTGCTAAGGCTCAAGTACAGCAAAACCAAAACTACTATTTTTTGTTTGCAAGAACGCCTTTGGCATTAAGATTTTGAAATTCAGTGGAATTTAAAAAGTAATGAGTTTAAAGAGGTGTCCTTTTGAACAATGATTAAAATCATTCTGTAGCAAACCCTGCAGTTTCCCTACTCTTTGCTTGTAAAGGCAACAACACTATCTACCCTTAACCCCTCTGTCATTTACAAAGTTTCGTAACATGTCTATAGACATTTGCTCTGAGGTTGAATTTATGTCAGATAAATTCTGAGCCCAGAAACAATTTGGGCTTTGACTTGTGAAATAGACGTACCCCAGGGTCTTTAATCTTTCTGTGAAAAAGCTTTTATAAGTTTTCTGAAATGTCATGTAGGAAACCCATGTATATAAGGTATAGGGACCAGATTATGACCCAGCTATCACCTGTGCAAATCCAGCGTGATTGCGCTGAGTTCAGTGGAGATGTTGAGGTGCCAGCTGGGATCAGAATTTAGCTTGTTGTCTTCTGTGTTAACTTCAGATCTAAACATTCCAGTAGAAACATTAAAAGTTTAATTATATGCCCTCTCCCCNTTTTCCTTTTTTATGCATTGCTATTTCATAGTGGCTTTTTTTCCCTAAGATAAGCGATAGTGGGGGAATACAATTTTCTGTTGGCAATTTGGTCTTTAATAAGCTCTTTAACATTCCAGCTATTCAAAGCTCCACGAAGCAAACTTACTGCTGGTTGCATTTTACTCTAAAAGGTAACGATGATTATCAGCTAGGTAGAGTGCTGTAAGATAATTCAGGTAAACTGAAATGGCTAATGTACATTACAGTGAATTAATTATTCAGAGATGTTCAGCAAAAGATTGTTAAAACTGTACTGTAAAGTCTCTGGGGCAAGGACCAGGCTTTTACCCTGTGCACAGATCCCAGAACAACAGGACCTGTGACTGTGACAGCTAGACATACATAATACAAATTACAAAAAGATAATATCACCCAAACAAATCAACAACGGGTGATTCTGATCTCAGTGTATTGAAACTGCCTTGTCTTTAACGGTGTTATTCCCTATTTACTGCAGTGTTACTGTGGCCTACTATACTTATTCCCCTACCCAGCATTTTAATTTTATAACAGCAATAATGAGTATGGCACAGGGCATTTTCAGTTGCTCTTTATTGTGCTCTGTCACAGCTTCAGTGCTGCTGTGGGAGAAGCAGCAGCATTTCTTTAAAGTACCAGCCCCAGCTCTTTGTTGACTCAGAGCAATTCGCCTGGTACAGAGTGAAGCATCCGGCAATGTGTCCTACCCCACAGACACCGTATGCTCAGCAGCATTCCAGTGGTTAAATGATCAAATATGTTTAATAACCTCTGCCAGCACCTCAGGCCATCAGATTCTTCCCAGCTGGCCATTAATCCCGAGGAAGTGCCCTACAGATAGTTCATTATTACTTACATACACAATTAGGGATTTACGGTACGCTGCTGTCTGCTGAAAAACAACAGGGAAAGAGGTATGAGTTCAGAGGAATTTGAGTTAAAATGTAAATTAGCTGTAGTAGTGACTTGGCATCCCATGTACAAAGGCGTGTAATGTCTGCCCAGCACTTTGTGAACATGCTGCAGGAGCCTCCTACAAGTTCTCTTCATTTTCTGCTTTTTACCCCTTTGCTTCATAGTCTTTCCCACCACTTTCCAGATGTCATCTGCTGTGATGGCTGAAGAAGCCATAGCTCCTTTCTCCCCAGGACCCTTTAAGTCTCTAGTGCATTGGACTAGACTTGTCCACAAGTTCCCCATTGCTGATACTGGCAGACACTCATCGTGCTGCTGAAGGTGGAGTTGCATTGCGAGCACCACAGCACAAGATGCACTCTTTGGTTTGGGACATCTCTCTCCCAGATTTTTTTTCTCTACATGGGAATAATAACTTCCCTCCATGAAAGGTTTGGCCCCATGTTTTTCCACCTGCAAGTTACAAATGAAGAGCTCTAATGCAAACTCTCTTCTCTCTCTTTTGAGACACTGTCTTTCACAGAAATTTGCTGTGACACTTTCGCCACAGAACGAGGTGAGATGAACAAGTGATGATAAAGGACAGAAGGCAGTTTTTGTCACAGCAAGCTATAAGGGTGTGTGGGGGACTGGCTTGGTAGGAGCATTTTCTGATTGTTCTCACCCAAACTCCATAATATTTTTTCCTAAGCAATGTTCAAAGCTTGGGGGTTTGGCTCTCACGATGGGGCTTTGGATCACCTGGTGAAAAGAAGGTGCTGAGTCCCAAGGTTGCAGACAGTCACAGTATGCCTGGAGGGTTGTCTTTATTTGAGGTGTCTATTTGGAATAGATGACCAGGCCCCTGCCAGAGCTGAATGATGCCTTGCTAGCCACTTGATGTCTGGCACAGGAAACAGGGCAGAATGCAGTATTTCATTCGCACAGGCCTAAGCTTCAGGAGCTGTAACGGCAGAGGACTCCCCTGGAACGTGTCTCAGCCATGCTGCCAATTGCACATGAGGTGGGAAGTTTTAAGATCCCTGGGGAAATTTTTCAGTTCCTTTGTTTGATTCCTTGGACCAGAGAGGATTTCAGGTGTCCTTTTCCCTGTCTGCATTACACAAGAGGGATTTCAGTCCCAGGATGGAAAAGCTTACAAAACACAACACAAAAATGAAAGCTCCTCATCTCTAGGTAACTTTATTTTGTGCGCTTAGCATTCTGTTCATCCTGGAGGTTGATTTGACCCCAGTAAGGGCTATTCATACGGGAGCACATCCAGGGAGCAACCTTCCTGGACTTCACGCTATTTGGAGGAGGTACTGTTTCCTTAGCCTCTGTAAAATGCTGTGCATATCTAAGGTGTCATAACAAATGCTTAAATATAATACTGCTTGGGCATTTGACTGAACTGGGTTATATTTACTGGGAAGACCTAAAACGCTTCAGGTCTCCTGCATTTAATAAGAGATAAAAGGGATAAGAATATTTTTTTTTCAGTTTAATGTGTTCAAAAGTCTTTAGACAAAAGGGGAGAACTAAATTATTTGCAAGTACCGCAGGATCTACCAGTCTCAAATGAGTGAATGCAGTTAAGTTTTGGATTAAATTCTCAATGAAAGGAGTGAATATGGACACAATTATTTATAACACTTGCTTCTTAGGTAGACTTTTTCTCTTAGAGCAAAGACACACTGAACTATTTGAACAAGTATATAGAAGATTTAGATACCTCTAAAACTGCAATTCAAAGTCTTGTGCTTGAATGTTGCTTTACCATGAAGACACCTGGATGCCTTAGTCTTTGACATGAAGGTTCTAATGGTCTTTTACATGTATCTGGCAGGACGTCAAGGTCTCCTGTGTATGGAGGGCTCAGTTTGTGTTTGTTTTCCAGATATAGATACATGAAATGTAGCTGCTGCTTTCCTTCAAATCAAAGCCTTTTTATGCAGAACAATTGTGTTTTGTACAATATTAAGTGGGTTCCCTAACATCAAAGAGGTTCTGTGAGAGATGGGGTAAGGCCTTCTCCTCCTAAAGGGACATAGCCTTCACCAGGGAGTGGGCTAACCAGCATCTTCGGATGTTGCTGACTGCTTAGAAATGGCCGCTTTCTTCTCGTCTCTCTACTTTGCAGGGGATGGGGGTTATCTAGATGACTGAAGCAGGAGGTGAAACTCTTGAAGTACCCTAAGGAATAGGACTGTCTTGTGGGAGCTGGGAGATCTAACCTCAGTCTTTATCCAAGAATACTTCATGCAGTTTACAGCAAACAATTCGTAGATAAAATCATTAGAGGTACAAGTCCTTCCAAAGTAGATGGCTCACCACAGCTTAGCCAGTGAATCTCTGAGGTGAGCACAAGGTGAAAGAGCTGCTGGGGAACTCCCAAGTGAGCAGTGACCTCCCTTAGGAAGGACTGGCAAGGTATTGGCATGGTGTTTAAGATGTTCTCAGAGATTTTAAAATTCTTCAGGCAGAAAAGGGAACAACCAGGTGCAGGGCTGTCATGTTCTGAGTGAGAGCACCAACGACTGCTTAGTGCCAAGCGAGCTTTGCTTCCTTCTGCACTGTGTTTTGCCCAATATTAACTTTTTGAAAAGAAGAACTTTGTCCTGCAGTCTCAGGTGAGAGGTCAGGACAGTGTGTATTAGTTCATGGAGTTGCCCCTGGGTATGGTTGAGTAAAGGACAGGTATTTCATGGACAGGAGGAGTATTTTGTGTTTTATGGGTTAGGTACCTCTCAAAATGCTGTTCAGCCTGCTACCTTCATGGACCCCATCCTGAGGTGACTAATTATTTACTTTCATGAAGCTGGATGGAGGAGGCCTTACTCCTTAAGACAGGGTCTAAAATGAGGATCATGTATGCAAAAATTAGGGAACAGCTGTAGTCAGGGTTGTTGCAGCCATTCGTGGATGTGAGGCTGAGAGAAAAAATTTCTGGGTACCCCTTCTGCTATGTGCTTCATTGGGTGAACAGTGTTTTGCATATTGGTAAGTAGATTTGTGTTGTACTAACTAAAATTTTAGCAACAGATAACATTTATGTTTCATTAGAGAGGGAAAATTCAAAAATCAGAACAAAACAAATTTGAATTTTCCTATGAAATACGATTGCAAAAATTTTTGACTTGTCACAATAAATTTCAGAAATATTGAGATCGTCTCATTGAGAAACTGATCATGCACTACTTTTGTGCTCTTGATGTTCTTTTACGTTAAAACAGTTTAATTTCCCAAAAGTCATTTTGAAACAAAAAGTGAAAAATTTCATTTAACAAACGTAGACATTTTTGAAAGGTTTTACTTTGATTTTTCCTTAAACAAAAAGCTGTCAGAATTGACATTTTTTTCAAAACGTGAATTTCAGGAAAGGTTGTGTGTTTTTTTTCCCACTGAAAATCCATATTGATAAGGGAATTCAAATGGAACCTAATGCTCAGGGCTTTTGTGTGAAGTACTGAGTCTTTTTGAAACTGGCATTGAGTTTGGATACATAAGAAATAATTCGTAAAGAACAGGTTTGCAGGCTGCTGCTGAAATTACTTGACTCCTGTAACATTCACTTGAAGAAAATTTGGACCAAAAAGAGGCCTGAAAGCACCAGAAACAAAAAGATATAATGTTTCCAATCTGTAGAATAACAGCAATTTTCTTAAGCACACTTCTTAGAGAAGTCTCCTTT
The DNA here is from genome assembly GCA_013398815.1 of Ibidorhyncha struthersii. Lineage (NCBI taxonomy): Eukaryota > Metazoa > Chordata > Aves > Charadriiformes > Charadriidae > Ibidorhyncha > Ibidorhyncha struthersii. The sequence goes on from VZSZ01010438.1 coordinate 12,410, forward strand.
TTTAACCTTCTGCACCAAAACCTATACTTTGGGTCAACGACTTTGCAAGTACTGGCCCAGCCGAGCCAGCTGTGTGGATAAGCAACCAAGGAAGTCTACAAAGTAGAGTCCACATGGGGCCCTAAAGGGATAAGCCCTACCTAAGCCTCCCTGCCAGGGGAACATGACTGTAGGTTTGAATGCTTGCTGTTATCCTATGTGTGTAGATAACCGTCACATCATTTCCTACTGTTATTAGGCCCATTGTACACTTTCTTTTTGATCTGTGACTCAAATCAGTCATTAGTATGGAAAGGAAAAGCTGGTAGTATGTGATTCCCCGTGACCATGTCTGAGTTATTTTTAGTGTGCCGAGCTCCACCAAACACTTGTATGTGACACTGCATTAAAACACTGAGAAAACACAAATCTTGAGTAGACAGGAGTTGTCCTGTACTTGAGATTTCTGCTGAAAATTTGAAACATGAGACATAAATGAGAGTCTCTCAGTGTGCATTCAAGGCAGCTGTTCTGACAGAAGAGGCTGAGATCTCCAGAGGTTCTACAGTGATGTATTTAGTTGCCAATAATTAATGTTTTAAAGGTTTCCTAAGAATAATTCACATATACAAAGTGCAGACATACAGGTCAATAGTGTATATTTGAAAGAGTTCATAAGCATGCAAGATCTATTAGAGTTTAAAGGATCAATAATTCTCTTAGGAGCCCATACATATGCATCGACAAGACAGGGAGGGCTGTTGTTATAGTCTATCAAATCAATAGTCCACATTTAAGAACTGTATGAAAGGTAGTTTTAAATGCATATCAGATCAGGCTTTACCATGTTGGTAGAGATCCGGGGATCGATAAGTGGGTTGTAGCCAACTCTGAGGTGATAATAATCCAGGAAAGGGCTCATGTCTGATCTTTTGGGTTCTTCCAAACATTTTGGGACCAACCATCAGATGGTATGACTAGCTTTATGGCAGCAGCACTGCTATTTTAACTGCACTCATGATAATTTTTATTTGATGGTCCCAAGTGGGTTCTAAGCACTACCCTTTCCTCATTCACATCAGCGCTGCATGTTTTCTAAGCTCTCAAATACCGGGCAATGTTTAATGTGCGATTAATAAACAAACTCAGAACTGGCAACTTTTTCTTGTCAACAAGATATGTTTTATCTTCAAAACAAACAAACAAACAATGCAAAAAAAACAGCCTTCCAGCAAAGCCCCAAACAAATGAAATATTTTTAAAAATGGATTGATGTAGCTGAGAAACCTGCTGAATTATCCCAGTTCCAATGGATTTCAGCTACAGAACTAGTATCTGCGAATGTCAGATAGAGGTCCAGTCCTGATGGATTTAATTATCAGTATCTTCCCATGAGAAATCTGATTATTCTAGGCAATGCTCCCCAAGAAAGTTATTATCTTGATTTGATCTATTTAAGAAAGGATTTAATCTATTTAAGAAAGAGGTTATGATGAGGCAAGTAGAGGAGGGTACTGCTCCTTTTGTTGAACCCTGATGTGTTTCTAATTCATTTGCAGAATACCAGATACTGTGGAAATGCACATAATGATGCAATTACTGAAAATTCAATCATAATGATGCCAACTGACACTCCCACTAGGGCTCCTCTCTGGGGAGTGAACCCAGGGGAAGGAAAACTCTATGTTCCTTCTGTTCAGCTTGACATTAACAGGGCACATGATTAGAAGGCTTGAAATGGGTTCCCTGGTCTGTCTCAAAATGTGAGTTAAGCACGTAGGAGACTGAAAAGTGGACGTTGTCCAAGGAGCAATCAGTGGGGAAATGGGAAAGAGAGAAAGTGAGGAGGAATCTGTGGCAGCATAGTGGCTATCCCACAGATATAATCCTTTTCCAGTTCCTGCTTTGCAGTCAGTGATAGACATTAGTTCACACCTTCCCAAGATGATGGTATCTAACTTGTGTCCTGAAGTGCAAGGCATTCATGGTCCTATTTTAAACAATGCATAGCAGTATATTGTGTCCTCAAAAAGACAGTCGATGTATATATGCTGTATTGCCTGTGTTGACAAGTATAGACTGGCCACAGGAAACCTGCCTGGCTTTTGAATTGATCACCTAGAATGGAAGCCATGGACTCCATACTGGTCACGAGGACTTTCCATTTTACCTTTCGCTTTCATGAAGAAACTGCCTAATTTTTTATTGTACTGATAAATATTTCACTTTTAAGCAGTCAGGTCCATCATCATCCCAGCAAATAAATCCTAGAGCTACGGATGTCTATCCCGGAGTGCCAGAATAGTGCCACAGTGCTGACTGATTTCTTCTGCATAGGAAGGTTTTCTGTCTGAATGTGACCAGAATCAAGTTCTGGATGACTCAGTACTGGGATTTGTTAGCTGTAACTTCCAAAATACAAAGGAAATCAGAACAGAACCTGACTTTTGAAAACAGTGGTAGGTCCCCAAATGAGACAAAATTACTAAATAAAATGAAACATGCTAAAAGGAGATTCCACGTCTTAAAATTCAAGCACTCTTCAGATGATAGAAACGAATACATTGAGTATAAAACAATAGGAACTTTTCTAAAATATTTTCCTTTCTTCTCTTTCTGAGTCTCCTACTGCATTTAGAACCTATGTTTACACAGTATATTCTGACACCTTGAAATAACAGTGGAAACAAATATCATTCAATATTGCAGTCTTGCATGCTATTTTATTTACCTGAAATAAACAGCAATCTTTATTTCTTAATGGCAATTCACCAGAAAAGGTACATAAAGCCTTGCCAGCTGATAAACCAAACAGATCATAAAAGAATATTAGTATCATAAAACTTTAAAAAGCATAAATGAGGAGATAATATGAAGGGTGGGATTTACTAGTTGAAAGGTGGGGGCAGAATCTAATAAGAGTGGTCTACTTTGCTTCTTATTAAGTTACTGGTAAAAATGCAAAGATGATAATTTTAATAAAGGAGATGTTGGTGCAGTCAACCTTTTTTGTCTCAGAGGTGAAATCTTAAATAGTCAAATGAGCATGAGAATAATATGGCCCCCATTAAAGTGATTTTAAATTTAAGCATAATTTTTGCTAATACCACTGAGCAATGGGAATAATTAGAATGGTTTCAGTAACGCTGAAGATTTGAATAATTAAAGACGTAAGATTAATTTGAGAAGAGGCATCATTAACCTAAATCAAATATTAGATTTCTTGTAAAGGAGAGGGGGTTTAGCCATAACCACATTTTTCAGATAGGGAATCTCATTAAATACCATGGTTTGTGTTTTACTCTGCACCCACAGGATTTACTTGCATGAATATTAAATCTGTGTGTATTGAATATAAGCTTTTAAATCCCATGATATGGCCCAACATTTTTGTACTATGTAAAGTATTAATTGAATAATCTTGTTTTCACTTTGGATGATAATAGTTACCTAAAGGTCACTTTCAATCACATTTTTTCCAGTAAAAGAATAGTAAAAAATTCAAACTTGATGTGGTCAAAGCCTTTTTTCTGCCTGGAAATATTTCTCTCCAGGCTCCATTTATTAATGTCACTGATGGTGGTTTTTTTTTTATCAACTAAAAAGCATTTTCATGAACACCGAAGCAAAGAGTGAATACAGGACAGAATGTATATGTGCTGTACTGGGGACTGCAGTTATCCAACAAGAGAATGAATTCCTCAAAGGAATAATGAGCAGAGCACTTTTGTTACTTGGTTGTTAACAAACATAGTGCATTTTTGTTGATTAAAATGCAGAAGTGGATAATTAAACAAAGAAGTGATGATAAAAAAAGCAAAGTTTTTCTCCATTTATAAGAAAACAGTCCTTCATAAATATTGATTTGGGCTATATTTTTTTCCCACAACATGGTGGTTTTCTATAAATATCAGTATCTGATAATGAGCACTTCCACTACTCATTATTTCTCTACTTGCAGAATTTAATGAATAGAAATGCATTCATTATATGGAAATCTATCTACCTGTTATGCCTTTGATGAAGCCAGCCCCTGATTTGAAATTTTGTCCGCCATTAATGATATGCAAAGAACTCTGTCTTATCTTTAATGATATGCCTGAAGAATTTATCAATGGAATTTATTAGATGCTAATTCATCTTCCATGCATTACTTAGGCAGCTGCATCTCACTTCTGTATCACTTCTTGGAATTTTGTTTCTCTGGGTTTTTTTCCTCTGCCCTTCCCCAAAAAAGTTTTCTATGATAGAAACATAACCTATTTCTAAAACAGGTTTGAGTTCATTGACTCAAAAAAACCCCTTTCCTTGTCTTGGAAGTTCCTGCGAAGTATTGGCTACTTGTGATGAATTTCCCAAGCCTGTGGGCTGGCTGACTTGAATTTTGATTGAATCATGGTTTATTCACTGCTCCATTTGAAAGTTAGCTTCTTTTACCCTCATTGCCACAAAGTGAGAGCTCACATTGAACCAGGTTTGTCTGAGCAAGTGTGAACTCCGTATCGAGGCAGCACTTACTGCTACACCAAAATTGGGCATTTTTGATACCTAAGGGTCTTTGTCTCCACTGGGGCTGTCTTAGTGGTTGCAGTTCTTCCACCTCTGTATTCTCAGCAGTCTGAACATCACTCGCTTAGAGAAGCTGGACGTCTATGTCACTGCTGATTGACTTGTAGACACAATGCTTACGGCATTTTTGCTTTACTGCAAGCAAATCTTCACAGTTCTCTACACAGTCCTTCTGTTGGATTTGGTAAACTGGCCCTGCTCTTGTAATACTAGAGGATGAGCCTTCAACAAGTCCAGGAAGAAAGAAAAGAAGATTGTCCATTTAGATACCATATGCATTTTTCCTGATGATATACTGCTGTGTTTTTTCTTTCTTCTCTTCTTAAGTATAGCTACATTAGAGTTCTTCTCTCTGGACTTTCACTGTCATCAGCCTGGCAAGCCATGTTAGAAGGGAAGCTTATTCCGAATATAAAAAAGACTCCTCCAAAGAAGAACAGAAGAATCTATTTCATTTACAACTGTTCAAAACTCTAGTTCCTGTTCATGGGTGACTGGATGAAAAATACTGGCCTTAAGCTGTAACTAGGATGTTCAGATTAGATATTAGAAAGGGTCTGATCTGCTCCAAGAGTAGTGAAATATTGGAATGTGCAGGTAAATGAAATCTCCATCTGTGGAGGTTTTCAAAAATGACTTAAAGACCTGTTGGGATTGATCCGGTGTTGGGAAAGGAGCGCCAAGCTTGTTTTCTATGAGAGAGGAGGGAAAATGCACATTAAATTACTGTATTGTGGTAGTTCCTTGATAAGGCAGCTAATATCCAGCAACTCACATCTGGAAATGCTTCTTCAGATCAGGTCCTTTTTAATATTGTCTGCCTGCATGGGTACCACCATCCATGAAGTGAGCCTGGGGGAACACCATGACTTTTCCTTCTCCCCTAGGAAAGTGAAACTCCCACCTTCCTAAGAAACAGAAATGGCTATATGGATCTCCCCTGCACATGCAACCTGGCTGGCAATTCTCTGTCCCTGCAGGCCGTTTCTGTAGTTTAGCTTGTGAGAAACCATGTCCACAACTGACCCTCCACCCTTCCTCCCTCCTTCCTCAACCCATATTTCCACTTCTATCATGATCTTTGCCCTCAACACAAATCTGTGTTTTACCCCCAAAACAAAAGTTCAGCTGTTTCTGATGGGCACTGACTGGATGCTTTGCCTCACCCTGTCCAGCTCTCGGTCTTTTTCACTTTCAGCGTGAGCGTTTGGATCAATTAGTACAGATGTTAGCTTCCCCAGAGCGACAGGCAGAGCAAGTGCTTAGCATGTTCCCCTGGGCATTCATATTTTTAGCCCCTCCTCAGTCACCTTCACTGTCACCAGCAGCCACAGCCACAGCCCTGGCATCTGAAACAGCCGCAGCAGCAACTTCTCAGAAGAGACTGCATCAGCTAAGGCTGTCTCTTCTCTTCCTGATGCTTTTTGTCCCTGTCAATGACTGAAGAGCAGGCTGATCAAGCGCTGCAGCGGGTTTTTTTTGCTGAGGCATTTTTTTCTTTTTTGTATGGAAGCTGACACAGTCTCAGAGATTGTTTCTTCCAAAAATATTCAGGACAACTCTCAGCTTCAAAACAGTTCTGTAGACTGAAGCCCTCTTAAATTCCCTATATATACGCTAGATTTGGTTTGCTTGGCCTACATACACATGGCTTGACCTATTCCTCATACAACTACTGATAGTCGTGAAAAATATAACCTTGCAGCCAATTCTGAAAATGTTACATTTCTAGATTCAGCAATAAATCTACATGAATCAAGATTGCTCCATTGCAATTAAAACTGAGGGAGGATCTGGGTTATGTCTCTGACTGTAAGGCTTCACTTTCCTACAAACTTCATGATGCTGCAAATCTGTGGAGAGGCGGTTTCATTTCTGTCTTACTGCTCCTTCTTCAAGGGTCCAACTGTTACATTTCTCCAGGAATGAGACCACATCCTTTTCCAGTTAATTCCTCAGGCAGCTAATTGTCTAGGGCATCTACATCATGTATAGTGGCCTGCTCCCAGACCCTGCAGACTTCAGCTGTAAATGAGAGCTTCAGCACTGCAGTTACATCTCTCACTCACACGTGTGCATGGGAAGGTTCACCACGTGATGAAGCCAGCTCTGGCGGTGGCAGTGGTGTCTGGCCTGTGTGGCACCCAGCCTTAGGGCAGCTGCTCTGGCTCAGCCAGCTGGCTACATTGGCATGGGCTTACATGCACTCCCCCTGTGGATGCCCCAGTGCTCCCCACACCAGATGGGAGAACTCAGCACCATGCTGTGACGTTGGCTGGATGTGCCCTACGGCCTCACCTGCAAGCTCAAAAGGCTGGACAACTCTAGGGAGCAGAAACTCTCCATCAATACATTTTACTCTAGATCACATTTTTGTTATAGCCTGTGAGACCAACTGCAAGTAGAGTAGGGAAATTGCTAACTAATTGCATCAGTGTTGGGTCTTCCTTACAGTAGCACACCAGCGTGAAGCACCTTCATAGGACCAAGACCCTCGTCCGAGACCTAACAAGCTAATGTGTTAAAGATCCCTTTCATTGAAAAATTTTTCATCTTCATCATGTGTTTTAAAAAAATCTCCTCACAGTAAGTAAAGCCAAGCTTAAAAAATACATTTCTTCCTACATAAATATAGTGGCTAAGTAGGGCCAAATGTACAATGCTATTCAGTTATGGATTTATTTTCTGTATTTTTAATTTATTTTGGATTCCTACAGAATGTAATAAGAAGGCAAAAATCTAGACCTTAAGAAGCCACTGACATAAATTACAAAACACCTCCCAGGCTGCAACATTGTGCGTTGCCTAGAAATTTGCTTTCTCATCAAAAACCAATCAACTCCACCTTCTGAATGAATGTAGCAGACATTTCAGAAATCATGACTGTTTCTAGCTGTGGGATGAAGTATGTTTCAGGGCTCAGTGTCACCAAGCCCTCTCATCAAGCTGTCTTGTCAAGCTTTCAGGTCATTTAGGGTCAAGTTTTTAAATACGTTTTGGGACCTACACATATATAGACATGTAGTGTCTGTCCTTCCCTACTCTGTTAACTAGGTGCTTCAGGAAAGATCTTCAAAAGTATGTTGACAACTGGCTCAGGAGGTAAGGTCTAGAACTACAAGTTATTTAGACCTCTAGCTCCTACCAGGCTTAAATTTGACTTGTAATTACCTCTGTGGGCCTTTCTTTAACATCTTTTGAGTGTGGGAATTGAGCTCTTCAGTAAATTCTGCTGCATCTTTATATCTGTTTATGCTTTTACACATCTTTCCATTAGGGTTTTATGTATAGTACAATCTGGAAGATGATGGACAGTATTTCACTTAATTGAAGAGGCAGTGGCCTCTTAGATTATGACTATATTAGTGGATTAAACAATGTCTGGTACAGTTCCCAGGCGCTGCAGTGTGACTCTGTATTCTTTGTCCCCAGCCTGCTTTTGGCCCATGCTGGATAACTCATTCCCAAATACCTCCTGAGAGCTCCTGGAGCCGTTTCTGGTAGGCTGTTTTACATTGCCACCTTGATCTAAATCTAAGGGAACCTGTAGGCATAGATGCAGCCCATTCTCTGCAGGTTGGCCTCTATGACAGGGAAAATTTCATTTACTGGTGGAAAACTATAGCCCTATTTACCAATTCTCACCATTTAAGAAAAGCCCTACGCCAATATGCTGTGCATGTGTGTCACACACCTCTGGCGATATTAAAGCATAAACTGTATGTATTATTTTCCACTTGTACTAAAAATGCCATAAAATTTCAAAATCCCACAGAGACCTAAGTTTTCATGTCCAATAAATCTTAGTACTATTAAGCATGGTGTGACGATCTAATTTCCTTGTCCTCTGCTGTTCTGGGTCACTAATACAGTAAAGTAAGTATCTTTATGCATAAAGAGCATGTTTTGCACAGAATGAGTGCTCATTTTTCAGTAAGTTCGGATGGCAGGATATATTCGTCACCAAATCAAAGCTCCAGAGATCAGTTCAAAGAAATTGCGCCTTCAGGATGTTTTTTATTTTTTCCCCCCAATAGGCAACCTTGGCAGACAGTTCAAAGAGTTTAACAACAACCCAAACAGTAATTATTATTAACAACGACAACAACAGTAATAATGCTTTTTATAATACCCCAAATAATTGTCTGAGAAAGGCATATGCCTTAATTGCAAAACTACTGCTGGTGCAAAGGGAAAAAAAACCAGCTCGTAGTAAATGGATCTTTGGAGATGACATTTTCTCTCTTTTTCAATCTATTTTACAGCGTTTCGGTGACTTTGTTACAATTTTGTTTGCTCAGCTTCCCATTTGCCAGATGCTAAAGGCAAATTGGCTGAGGCTGTATCTCTCTTGGTAAGTAATATAGACGCCTAGACTAGATCTTTACAGCAAAGCAGTTTGGTGCTGAGGGCATGACGTCTACATTATGCATGTTTTGAGAAAGTAGGAAGGAAGGAGTGAGGTAACACTTTGGACAAAACCTAGTCCGGTCCCATGAAGTGGAAGGCCATTAACCGTTAGGTACCTCCCGGAGTGTACCTTCCAGTTTAGCAGCAGCCGGGCTGCATGCTCTGCGACTGTTCAGCCATGCGAACTCAGCAGAGTAAGGGGAGATACTCCGGAGTTTTGCGTTACAAGTCTCTCCCTGTTCTGAGCTAAAGTGCTAAGGAAGGTGCACCCTGTTATCCTATTGCTGTGAGATTAGTACAAATTGAGCACTTCCCAAATGCTACATATTATTGTGTAGAAAAATGAGGTAAGCAAATGCTCTAAGTGCAAATTCCATTCATGCTCCCTTACATCACTGTTGCTACTTGTGATTGCTGCTGGCACACGAATGAAAAGAGTCAAAGCAGTCTAAAATAAAGCAAATCAAATATCCTTATTAGAAATGAAATTGGAAATGTCCAAGTTAAATGACTCTCTTGGTAGTGAACTAAGTGCTAACATTACAATTTTAGATTAATTTTTCTGTTTGTTGACAGCTGGGGAGTAGCAACAAAAAGAGAAATGATGTTTTTGTGCAAATCAGTTATGCTGATCTGCGCTTATAACGAGTGGAGAGTTGGGCTTGTGAATATACCATGTTTTCAGGGTGTGTGTTTGCTATCCAAAATGGGTGAATCTCCATGAGTTAAGAGCATATGTCTCTCTTCAGTGGACATATCATTATGAACAATTATAGGTTAGGTCCTGGCTGGAGATGTACACAGCAGTAAACAGAGTTCCCAGATGGCTTATTTTGCTCAGGTTAGCTGTTGTGATGGAAGAACCACCTTGGGCTTACAAGCAGCTTGTCTAGGGCTGGGATTTTGTCCCAGTATTAGTAAATGCACCCAAATGTTGACTTTTTCTTCATGTAGGTTGGGAGAATGTGGGCTTTACAGGTGTCACGGCTATAAGCTCAGTGATGTTTCTGCCTGCTGCACTTTCCTTTCTGGCACATCAGTACTACCGAGAAAGAGAAAACAGAGAAAGCTTCTCAGAGAGAAAAAAAGAAAAATAGAGTTCAACCCGAATCAAACTGGAATTACTTATTCTATTTCATCTTCTTTAACCCTCGAGAGTGGAAGTTCTGAGAATATTCATTTTTGGAAACACTTCAACAAGCGCTTCTAGCATGAAATAGCTCACCAGAATCTGAAACTGCCCGGTGAAACTGAGCCTTGTCAAATTGGAGACTGCTAATAGCTGTCTTTTTTCTACAGCCAACCCTCCCGAAACAGAAATTAGGTCCCTGGGGACGGTTTATGTCAGAAATAAAACTTCCTGCAGACCTTTAGGCACCTCTAGACAGCAGCAGTATGCAGGTTTTGAGATTAAAATTTTGACAGTAGGTGCTCAAATCAGATAGATACCTAAGTAGCATCAGTCTTTGTGAAGAAGAGCCAGCATAAGAGAAATTAATTTTTAATAAGGAAAATATTCCTGATCTGTGTGAACATAGGTCTCAGATTCAGACACTGAGAAATTCAGAAAAGATATATCCTCACCTGGACTCGAGCCACGTCTTTGTTTCTCCCATAACCTCTCTAGTTAAAATCACAATCTGGATTATGGCACGTAAAGAAAACAGGAAATCATAGTAAAACCTAGTACTTCAAAACAACAGAGGGCAAAAATCTTTCCAGACCTGAGATTAAACAGGTGTTACATCTGACATTGCATCCTCTAGTTGGAAAAGAAATAGAGACATCAGCTGTTTCCTCAGTGCTGCTGTTTCTGATGCAAGGTTTGGCACTGAGAGATGAAGTGGCTGAAAAAGCACTGTCAAAGCCAGAAGTTCAGATGGTGTATACTGGCATCATTTCATTGAAAACTGCAGAGGTGCTACCTCAGACAAAAAAGCAGAGAATGTTTTCCGATCTGCAAACAAAATTAAAGATTTTCCTTGTTTTAATAGCTTCCAATTCCCAGGTTGGGGGCTGCTCTGAACAATTATTTGACTGATCTTTGGCTGCCTGTATAAACCCTGAGAAAGTAGCCAGAAATGAAAAATGACATGGCACTACTTTTCTATCAGCTGTACTCGGTGTCACTTTGACTCATGTTTCCAGAGCAATCTCAGCCAGGGACAAGTGAAAGAGAACTCACTGGATTCGTAACAAAGCAGAGCAACCTCTGCCCTGCTCAAAAGACCTGCTCAGCAAGGGGCAGGGAATCAGAGGGCACAAGCATTACCTATGGTTCTCTTTGGTGAGGTCACTTACCCCAGCCAGTATTTGGGGCTTCCCATCTCCTGTGGGGCTGTTAGGAACAGTTTTGGAATTTCTGTTGCTGTCAGGTATGAGGGATCTACATCCCCATGGAGAACAGGGCTATTTTCCGAGTACTTCAAGCATTGGTGATGTCAAGAGGAAGCTTCTGTCCCTGATGTGGCAATCAGATTATTATCCCCTTCTAGTGTTTCAAATA
>VZSZ01010439.1:9623-21701 GCA_013398815.1 Ibidorhyncha struthersii
CGGCCCCGGGACGGTGGTCAGAGCCCGTCGTCCGGAGGCCGTCGAGCGGACAGCGAGCACGCCTGCATCTCTCCTTCGGCTGATGTCCCCGCCGTCCCCCGCCTAGGCTAGAGTAAGCTGAGAGCCCGCTTCTCGGGAGGAGGGAAATCTACAGCCATGTATTTTCTTAGCGGCTGGCCCAAGAGGCTGTTGTGTCCTCTGGAGTCCCTGGAGCAACCGCTTCATATCCAGACGGATCCCCGGAGAGCTTTCTTCGCAGTGCTGTCTCCATCTCAGCTAAGCATCTGGTACTGCAGAGTGAGTATCCATCATCTTAGCCCGCAGACCCTGCTTTCCCTGCTGAAAAGCCCTCTCATCTGTAAAATGTTGTGGTTTTTTTTCGTTCCTGTTCCAGAGAGTGTTGTGAAATTTGGGACTAAAGCTTACAGAATACATCAGTTTTGTGAATCGCAGCAATTGACCACAGTGTTTACTGATAGCAATGTAGTGTTAAGAAAATATGTAAGGTCACTCTACTTGGAGTTAACAGCTGTTATGCCTGAAAATGAGACTTTGAACCAACTTAATATAAAGACTGTTTGTACCGATGCTTTTTTTTGCAAACATGCTTCATGTCTTCTGCCTTCATATGTTCTGTGTTTTATGTAAAAGAACATGTTAATGTAAGAGATATGAAACACACTTTTTTAGAAAACACAGAACAGAGTATAACATTCTGTGTAATGATATAACACAGAAGTTAACAAACTTTTCTTTTTGTGAAAAGTTTAAAAGTTTCGCGGCCCTAAACAAAAGAATTGTCATGGCTTTTGGATGGAAGTTGCTGCTCTGGCAACATCCAGTTTGAGACTATGTGAGTAATTGTCATTAAATGCCTTGCTTCTAATTCACTTTGAATTAGTGTGGCAACAAAAGTGCTGTTTGTCAGTTTGATTTGATGCAGTCAATGAAACAGCTGTGATATTGACTTTAAATTTTGTTGCTGCATCCTTTTAAATACTGCCTAGATTAGAGCCTAAATCTGTCTATAAATATCTCCAACTCCAGGTAATATATAGAGTTCATCTCAGATTACAGGAGAAAACTAACAATCCAGTTTTAGAAAGCTGGTACTGAAAGGTATCAAATGACAGTCGTGGCCTTAAAATCTTGTTTTAAATTATGCTGAGACTTCATCACTTTAGCTTGTGTTGCGTTCTTCATGGCTGTTCATTAGTTTCTGGGTGGGGTGCGGATGCTGTTTTTTTAACCTATACAAGTACACAATTAGGGCATATCAGCCCAGTAACCATGCTGTGTGAATCATGTGGGCTCTGTTTTTTTCGGTTTGTGGCACATAGTGTAGATAAAATGTATGCTCTTGCTAGAAGAGTTAAATCTATAGTTGTAAAACCTATAGTTATAGTCTGTCAACAGAGCACAACTCATCTTTTCCAGGAAAGTACATTAAAAACGAACAGGCTTGTAGAATGCTTCTCAAGATGTGCCATTGTCTAGAATGTAGTTTACTTTATGGTCTGTTTCTGAGGACAACATTCATTAACTTACATGCTTGGACTTGTTTTGAAATGTTAAATGTTGTATAACTGGCTACAGAGAGAGCACTAAAAGAATTCACTCGGTGCAGAAAAGTTGAGCAAATTTACAGGTCATTAAAATTTTGTACAGACATATTAATTCAGTATGTAATGGGTGCTTTTGAGGAAGGTGCTGACTTTGCCAGGCTTGATCACTGACTGATCTTAGACTAAAAAGTAGGTTACAATCTCACCACCTCTGTGGACATCCTCTGTTAGCAAAATCCTGTAAGACAAACATTTCTGTTAAGTACATCTTTTAAGAGACTCTCTTGCATTATTTTTATGCACATAGTTAGGGTTTGGGGGTGGTGGTGTTTGTTTTGTTTTTTTTTTTGGGTTTGGTTTGTTTGTTTGTTTAAAATCATTTTGGACTTCTATAAAACAAATGAAAGTTACCGCATTCTAGAAAATGTTTTTGTTTGTCAGAAGTATCTTTTTTGGAACAAGGCTAAGTTCTGGTCAGGTTGAACTAATTCAATTTCTTGAAGTAGAAAAGCCTTCAGGCTAAGGTTCTTGTTAAGACTTATTACTATCTCAACTATTTATGAAAGGTTTCATGTCAGAACGAGGTGATGAGGCTGGTAAAGTTCTCTTTTGAATTTTTCAGGAGCAGGGGGCCCTTTGAAATAGTTCCAGGCATGTGAATTTTCATTCATTATGTGTATTTTTCAAATGAGGTGGTAATATTTAAAGCTCCTTTTCACCTACCATGTGCTAAGAAGTAATGTAACTAAGGAAAGTTTATCCCTAAGTGTGGATTGTTTTCTAGTTTGGAAACAGTATAGGTATTAAGATTAGAACCTGGGGTAAATAGTGTGGGTAAAACCAGATGGAATTCTGTTAGTGTTTTTGAGCCAAAAAGTCCTTGACTGTTTTGCATGTTATTTTGTAGGGAAAGATTGGATTGTGGCTAGAAAGACCACTAATCAGTGGTGAATGTTTTTGATCATGCACCAATATCGGTGAACGATTTTGAGCATGCACCCCCTGATATGTGTACATTTATTTATTTATGAACTATATGCCTGTGCTGCTGTACTAGTATGCATATTACTAACCATGCACAACATAGAAATTAAAAAATAGAATGGAATAAACTGTTTCAATTGGAAGGGACCTGCAACAGTCATCTTGTCCAAATGCCTCTTGGCTTGAGGCATTGACCACCTCTCTAGGAGGCCTGTTCCAGTGTTTGAAAAGAAAAAAGACCAGAAAACAGAATGAGGTAAAGCTGAAATAAACTCATTTTAAAATTTTTACTTTATTTATTAATGGTACAAAAAATATTTTCTTCTTGCACCCTAATGGATTGTATTAAGTGCATTTCACTTTGGAGGCTGCTGTTCCAAGTATTTTTCTTAAATCAGAAGAAATTTATGGCCTATGTACCTCAGAAGATTCCTTGGGACTAAGAGCCAGTGAAACTGTTTTCATTGACAATATTGGAAAGCTTATCAACGTTTTCATTCTGGTAATGTTAAGTATTTGGATGCTTGAAATGAGAAACTTTGATTCATGAAAGAAACTTTCTGAAATGCTAAAATGAGGCAATTGGTGTTTACAAGATTGACTTGGAACTAAAGGTGAGGTTTCATGAGGCAGATTTGCAGTCTGGGTGTAGTGATAATTCCTGCTTGCACCTGTATTTTAGTGGCTCTTCTGGTGGACTAGTGGACTAGTGATGGTTTTTACAGGGTTGTTCAGCTTGCAGAACAAATAGAAGCCTGCTTTTTTTCAGCTCATGAACGGATCAAAGGAGCATTGTAGTTGGCTCGATGAAAGTGTTACTCTCTTAACAGTAGTGGCTTTTCATTTTAAATTGGTTTGGTTATCACATGAAATAAGAGCTTGAGACGGTACAGGGAATTCTAGGTATTCGGCCACAAGGCCCTAGATATTAAGGGAAGATGTGTGCAGCTGAGGAAGGAGGTGTGATAGATGAGTGGAGTTCCCCCGTAAGTGTTAAGAGTGAATGCTGTGCAATAAGAATAGTCTGATGATGTAGTTGTATGTATAAATATAGTTCAGCATTTCATTTCTGTAATCTTAACAAACTTGTGGCAATGACAGGAATCAGTACTGGCCTTGAATAGTTAATGAAAACTCCTGGAGGTTGTTGGGCTACCTGCTATGACTCTGCCAGTCAAAACCAGTTTTGTAAGCTCTTTGAAGCCAGGAGTAGCTTGCCCCAACTACTCATTTTGAGGAGCATTTCTTAATTACCTTGGTGCTTATCAGCTTATGATTTACATCTACCCCTGTTTTTAAACTTTCCTGTTTTTTTTTTAATGATGATCTGATGTTGAATCAGCTCATCCAAATGAACTATAAGCTTATGGGAAAGCACGCATGTCAGAAGCCTAGATTGTCAAATACTCTCTATTCGTTCTAAATGCTGACTAAGTCTGTATTCAAACAGCTCTCAGAACTCACTCTTGTATGCTTTTCAGTCCCTAGCTGTTGCGGTATTAGAATTGAACTTGATACGTGCTTTAAAATGAAGCCTACAAGTTAGTTTTACAAAACCGACAGAACAGGGACTGTGCTTCTGTTAGAGAAGTGATCTCTGTAACCTGGAACTTTGGCATGCTATGAAAGGAATTACTGGTGATACCAGTGCTTATAGTTCATATGATATATGAATAAATATATTAAAAAATATGCAGTTGGTTTTGTAATATTTTTTTTATTACAGATGGCCATTAAAAGAAGGGGGATAAAGTTTGTATGTTAGGGTTTTCCTCACATGTGAAATAACGCTTTTAAGTTGTGGAGTGTGTGGAAATAAATTGCATCAGTGAAATATTTATGGTTTAACCATTAGCTAGGTAGCCTTTGTGACCTATTGAATTAGAAGTGGGTTTACTTTCTGATAAGAGAAGCAGCATATCTTTTATGCAAAAAGATAAAAATGATTGCTTGCAATCTTTATGTTAACTCCTTTAGTCCTCATCTGTAATGCACAAAATGAGATCAGTTTAGAAATCAATTTGTAGGAATTTTATAGCAGCTGTGTATGCAGACCATTCTTCCAGGTTCTAAGGTGTAATAGCAGCTTTCTCCTGAATAAATGTCACAAGATCATTACAGCATAAATACTGTCATTATGTTCTGTAAAAGTAGCAATATAGAAAGAAAATTGTTGTGCATTAATGAGCTTCTAAAACGTTTTTTTTTTTTTACCTGCTGCTAAAATGCTACAAGCACAGAAGTGCTTTAAGATGGGTCTCCAAATGTGCGTTAATGATGCAGATTACCAAGACTGTACTGTCACAAGACACTTTTTCTGTTTATTGAAGGCAGTTAAGGTGGGTCTAAGCCAAGCACTAGAAGGCTACTTAGTTCATGAGAACAATCTATAAGGTTACGTTAAGAATTGTTAGTTGACTATGTAATGTTGGATAATTTGATTTGCAAATATCTGCAAAAAAAGCCACATGAATGGAAAAGGCTGGTGTAAATAGTTCTTAGGGTAGAGATTAGTTTGCTTGTTATACTTTACCATGTAAATATTTAACTTTATTTTTGATAATTCAGTTCTCTGTAGGTGTGAAATTTAAGTAATAATGCTGTTTATAGGATGCAAAGTAATACTATGAATTCACCAAGGCTGACTGCCTGTGTGACATTTAATTCAGCTCCTTATTTATATGTATGGTGAAAACATTTAATTACTTTGTTTCATACTATTTTTCCTTTCAAATTAATTTGTTTGTAACTCTATTTTTTCTTGAGGGAAACTGAAGCAACTGATTCCAAATATGATGATAGTGGATAATCACCTAATTCTAGGGTATTATTTTTTTTTCCTCCAGCCCAGTGTATTAATTGTAAGCTACAAGGAACTATCAAAAGCAGCTTCTCAGTTTGGACCTTATAAACAAGCAGAATGGCGGCCTGACAGCACCATGATTGCTGTTTCAGTAAGTAGGGTTTTTTCTTCTTACTGTGGTGAAACTATTTTGTATTACCAGTTTCTGTGCTTGTACAAACTTGCAGGTTGTATGTACGTTTAATTGATACTTACCTTGTGAAAATATATAATAGTACCAAGGGGTTTTTTTGGAGGATAGAGACTTCCTTCAGTGGTTTTCATTATTTTTCCCCCCCTAAAGAATGAACTGCAGTTCTTTTGTATTAAAATAATATTTAGATATATTTGTTAGGGCTGATCCTGCATCTCACTACTTTAGTAATCTGGTCACAAAGAATAAGGGAATTTAAAGGCCTGTGAAAGAAAGAAATAGTTGAGGAGTTAGGTGACATCAGCGTATTTAGCTTGATAAATAAGACCCACTTTCAGAAACATCTGTAAATCCTAAGAGGATGAAATGGTGGCTTTATTAAGGTGCAGTATGTTTTGGTGTTTAAAAAAAATGGCATGATGCTCAGAACACAGAAACAAGGGCAGTGATAGGTGATACACAGACTCTTCTGTTGAGACCCTTAAAGGTAAAGATGAGATCTTGTCTTACATGGAAATAAAATCTTGTTTCATAGCTTGTACTGTGCTCACTGCAGTAAAGTGGACTGTTTCAGCACCAGTATTTAAAAATTAATTCGAGGTGTGAGGAAGACACAACAAAGGTGGGAGTAGAGTTTATAGGAGTCAGAATATGTGATGGTACTCTTGGTGACCTTTGGTCAGGTCTTACATTAGCACCAGGTCTTATACTGGGTAAGTTTCTTTTCCTAGCTTTTAAAATCAAGGCTGTTGTATTTAAGATTTTCCTGTGAGAAGGTGCAGAAGAAAAGAATAAAATCATTAAACCTCCCCATCAGAAGTTGATTATGTGGAATTACAGATTCAATAGCAACTACTGTATTTGTTGATACACTGACTTCATCTCCTAATGCAAACCATCTTTTGTGCTTAAAATGATGCCTGTGATGCTTTGTATTTTTTTAAACCAATCAGATATTGTTATCTTAGTGGAAAATACCAGATGGTTTATGGAATAGTTCCCGTCTCTACCAATGTCATCGTGACTCTAAATCAACTAAACTTCCTGTGCTCCCATTTTATTGTGTGTAATGCAGGGGTAGACTTTTCTGAGTAGTTGGTTTAGAATGTTGAAATCACCTGAAAGGGTCTCATGGAATCAATGCAGTAAAGTATTTCTGTTAGTGTCAGATTATATTTTCAGTTAGCAAATGCTAATAGTTACCAGCAAAGGCAGAAAGGAGACTTCTGTAACATTTACTATGAATAAAAAAAGAATTCTTCAATTTTATAATACAGCATATAATCACAAGTAAGCTATTCAAGCACATTTTAGTTATACCTTTATGCAATAGTTCAGGAGAGATATAGATTGCAATATTGAATTACTTTGCATATTATGTTTTTTCTGTGATGTTGGGATCTGTTTGCTCAAGAGACCTTACAGTTCAGCTGACAGTCAGATGAGCTTTAATTTCTGCCCATTCAGTTACTGTACTTTCAAGTTTTTCTGCAGCAAAATGTGTAGTATTCTTTTTGGTAGATGATGTCAGAGTCTTAATGCTCATAAGTCTCAGTTTGTAAACTTAAGTTTTCCAAATAAAAATTCAAAATGGTCAAACTGTTTATAAAATGAGTGTCTTGAGATTTCTAATAGTCTTTGTTTCTTATGCTTATATTACATCTTCTGGATGTATATGTACAAATAATACAGTCAAGAATGTTTGTTGTGCTAGTTTTAGCACAAGTTCTGTTTTGCAAGGTTTTTTAATACGCTTTTGGAATATGTATGAAGCTTAATTTGAAACAGTTAATGAGTCCTACTGAAAGACCACATTTACAAATACTGGTATTTTTGTTATAGAGAGGGTGGAAAGGCAGCTTTGGGGTGTAAATGAAGAAAATGTTCATGCTGATGCATGATATGTTTATCCCCAAGTAAAACTGTGAACTTCTTTGCAAAAAAATAAGCATCTTCTCCCTTCTTTATGACTTTTTCTGAAGAAAACTAACAAGTACAAATGAAGAAGCAATAGCAGAGCTCATTATTAATAAAGAAAATAATAGTTTGTACTACTAGTTTTGGTGAACTGAATTAACTTTTGAAGTCTTGTGCAATAGCTAAAAATACTAGTTTAAAGCTGAGTTAAGTTTCTTACCTCTTATTACCTGTGCTCTTGAGTTTCTTCATTGTAGTAGTTTTATGTAATAATAAAATTATGTTGTACTTCGCTTATAAGAAGGTGAACAAAAGGCTTTACATGTACTTACTAGTCAAGTGGTACATTTACTGTCTTTTGTGTGTGTTTTTTTTTAATGACATAACGATGTGGAGGTTAGTCTGGATTTAATGTCCACTCGAGTAGTGATAGACAGTCTTTTTTGTTTCTGACTGCCATAGTGTTCAGAGCATCTCTATGAAAACAAATCACTTCGCAGCATATGGTTTGAGGTAATTATTACTTGTACTGAAGGCAAACTTAGGTCTCGCATACAAGGCTTTATAAAATACCTCAAGTAGCTTTAATGGTATGCAGTTAAACAAACTTAAGCAGTTCTCACACTGTCATCATCCCCTAGCAATTCTAACTTTGTTTTCTACTAGTGTCTCCTATTGCTAAACTGTTGACACACTTTCTAAACTGATCTTGTTTTTTCCCTGATATTTTGTAGTTTCTTCTCATTTTGCTGCATTTGTAATTTTTCCAGTGTTACCAGGAAATACTTTGTTTCTTGCATAGTTTAGTACATACACCCAAGGAGGTTAATTCTAGTAGTTAAACTTGTGGATTGAGTCAAGATGCTTCAATACAGAGAAATACATGAAGCATTTTAGTCCTTCCCCTACTACAGGCAGTCCTGTCATACATGCCTCTCTTCAGTGTGCATTCCCATGGCTAAGGCAGAGCTTTTTTAAAGATCATAGCATACGACAAACTGTGTAGTGCAATCGCTTGCAAAGGACTGTGTGTTTGTATTTTTGACTGACAGAGATGAGACTGATCAGGGAAGGATGACAGTGATGGCTACTAATTAAAGTTTTATTGCAACACAGACATTTCTAAAGCAATGTAGAAACCTATGTGAATGACTATGATCAATTTGCAAGAAACGAATGGTTGAAAACCTCTGCATTTCATCCATCTGTTCATGGAATTTGAGGTTCTATTTAGAAATGAACCTGTAACAATAGCAACTCTGTGCTTTGAATAGCATTCAGTAGGGCCCTTTGTGCCTTAATATCAGTATAAAGGTACTTCACAGTATTGTTTTACTTTTCCTTCCAGGATAAGATAACTTACAGGTTAAATATTTAATGATGTAATGGAAAGAACCAGTAAAGATGTTAGAAATGAGCGTGTTTCTTTACCACCTTACACCTGAACATGATATTGCTGCACATCGAAAAGCTTCCATTTGCTTTCATCGTGCCTCAAGCTCACCATTGTGGTTTAAATTTTACTCTTAAGTGAGAAAGATACTTGCTTTGAATGAGAATAATTGTGTTTCTTGGACTTCAAAGGCACAAATTTCTTTCATGAGAAAGCAAAATGTGTGAGGAAAAACATGGCATACGTGAGTGGATAAACTAAGCTAACAAGAGTATTACTTTTTCCTTTTTTCAAAGAAGAGGAAACCAACCTTGCAAAGCAACTTGAAACCGTTCATTTCAGTCCTTGTCTCCAGTAGTAGTACTTTGGGTACATGCCCAGCGCTTATTAAAATGATTGGATGGAAACACTGTTTAACCAAAATGCATTTGCGAATTTGTCTGAAGGATAAATTGTGCTTTAAACAAATCATACTTCTTTGAACAACTAACGTTATTGGTCGTCTGCCTCTCCTGTGCTTATATGAACGCTAGATCAGCTAGTTCCATGTCTGGAACATCTGATAACTAAATGATTTATATTTGTTCTCTGAATAGCATTATAGTTTGAAGTCAGTCTTCCAGAATGACAGAATATCACTTGGGATTGAATTGTAGTAGAATTTTTTTCAGATACTAGAAGGTTTTGAAAAGACTTTGTGGTATCTAAAAATACAGCGTGACATGAGGACTTTTTGAAAGCTACCTGGATGACCAACACTGAGAGGCAGTGTCTAGCTTCTTTGCACTCTGTAGGGTCCATATGTATTCAGACACCTGGAGGTCTTGCTCTGAAGGCATGCTACCTTTTACTACATGCCTTCTTGCATTAATTCTCTTCGTTGGTGGGAATTAGGTGCCCAGGTTCTAAATATGTGATGTACCTGTCTGGTTGTATGTATTTATATGAATTGGAGGAAAATTTCTGCTGGATGCATACATCAACAGTGGTGTTTTTCCATTTTCCTACTGAGTGATCTATTCAGTGGGCATTAAGGGCTAGTATGAATTTGACCTAGAAATAATTTAAACGCACAGTTTTTTAATATATTTAAACTTGATGAGTGTATATTTGTGTTCGGTATATGAGATATATGTAGAAATTGCAAGAGTCTGTATAGATTTTAGTCATGCAGATAGACTAAGTATATATCTTACCACTGTTTCTCTTTCAGACTGCAAATGGATACATCTTATTTTTTGAAATCCCATCAGCAAGAGACAAGTATCTTTATGAGCCAATGTATCCCAAGTAAGTATTTTAAACTTTCTATGCATCCCCTAAGCAGACTTGATGATAAAAAAATTTCCTTCCAAAGTATGTTTTAAAACTTGGTGAGTATATGAAGCAACATTCCTATGGGTTAGAGTCAGTTCAGAGGAGAAGTTGGTCTAATTGGTTTGCTGTGCACTGGTATGATTCCTTAGGTCCATTTTATAAGCTCTCACAGTCTTAAAAAGCAGGATTAAAATTGTCTTAATTTTATGATTTTAGGTAGTGTGAATTCATGATCTGTAACAAGCTTTAATAAGTCCTTTTGAGTAACTCAGCTGAATAAATCCTGTTTCTTGGGAGCTGTTAGGGTGTAACTTTTTAGTAGATATCCTCTCTGCCCTCCAACTTTGTGATAACTTAGAGATTTTTGAAACAAACGGGGAATAAATTATCAATATTTTGGAAAGAATATGAACCATTTTTAGTAAGAATATACAAGTATTTTAGCTGCAGTATGTTGTGTTGTCATTATCTTATTTTCCTTATTGTGAATGACAGAATACATTTTATGTGTTAAAATATGACTCTATGTTGGATGTATTTCTGGTTGACTGAGTTGACTTCTACTAGGTTTTGGCAAAACTGCAAAATATTTAAGACAAATTAAAACCTTAAGGCGTGTATTTCTGTGTGTCTGTGTGTGTTTAGGTAGGCAGAATCTGTAGTCATTGATTGGATCAAATTTGTCCAAAGAAATAGTAACAAACTCTTGATTTCTCATTGGCTATAAACTGCTTTTTTTATATATATCTCTCTCTATAACCTTCATCATTATGATAATGCTAGTCAACTTAATTTCAAGTTTTTTTCATAGTCATAAAACAAGTTAAAGTTCATCAGTAGGTTTCTCCAAATGGAGATCTATGAGGAGTGTTGGATAACTTATGGTGTCATGTAAGAGCAAAAAGTTTTGATTTTTTTAAAACCATAATTGTCAAACCATGAACATTAAAAAATAAATCAGGTCTTCATGAGCATTGAAATTTTAAATCTCTGTTCTTTTACAAGTGCTCATAGGAAGAAATGACTTGGCAGGTATTAAATGATTTCAAAGTGAGTTCTTGCTTCATTGAGTGGAAAATTTTGTGTGCATTACTACTATAATGCATCTTTTGGCCTCTGAAATAGCCCTCGAAGCTCTGGAAGTAAATGGAATTTGCTATTGCAACTTACATGTATATTTTTAAAAAACTTAAGTAATATAACTTGTTTACATTAGTCTTGCTTTTTCTGAGAAATATGTATAAAATATGCAAAAAGAGTTAAAAAGGAAGCTTTGGAAAGTTTATTTAGACTTGTCATGTATAGGAGGGTTTGAAAATAGTTATTAAGCAGTCAGTGACTAACCAGTCTAACTTTTACATAAATCATTGGTAATTGATTTATGTTGTCAACCAAAAAGTCTGTTTTTTTTTTGAAAAAGTGTTTCTGTTAGCTGTGTGTTGAATGGTCCGGATGTTAAGATTTATATAGCCCCAAATGGTACAATGCTGATTCTGTGGATGAATAAGACAAGGTGTTTGTCCCTAGAGTGTTTGTGATAGGTTGCTCACAATCTCCTAAGACTAATGCATGTGCTTAACTTTAAGAAGATGAATGATCTCACTGAATTTACTGGGATTACTAGTCTGTCTATATTTAGCTCTCAATTTTGAAAACCAGTATGAAATTACTAGTGTTCTGGTTATATTAGATCAAAAGAAAGACACAAGCATTTGTGTGTGAATTATGCCTGCTGTGATTAATGTCAAATTATTCTATAAGCTATTATAATGGAATGACCCAGCAATGTGCACTCACAGCCCAGAAGGCCAACCACATCCTGGGCTGCATCAAAAGAAGAGAGGCCAGCAGGTCGAGGCAGGTGATTCTGCCCCTCTACTCCACTCTTGTGAGACCACACCTGGAG
>VZSZ01010439.1:21770-40740 GCA_013398815.1 Ibidorhyncha struthersii
TTTAAACTGAAAGAGCATAGATTTATATTAGATAGTAGGAGGAAATTCTTTACTCTGAGGGTGGTGGGGCACTGGAACAAATTGCCCAGAGAAGTTGTGGAAGCTCCATCTCTGGGACTGTTCAAGGCCAGGTTGGATGGGGCTTTGAGCAACCTGGTGTAGTGGAAGGTGACCCTGCCCATGGCAGGGGTTTGCAACTAGATGATCCTTAAGGTTCCTTCCAACTCTAACCATTCTATGATTCTATGAACTTTTTTTTGTGCAGATATAGTGCACTCACTGCCTGTAGGCAGTTTCAGGCAGTTTCACTACTTCACTTTGTAGATTGAATACCAAAAAAAAAAAAAAAAGCAAACCCAAAATGAACAACAAACTAAACCAAAATTCCAGAATTGAAACTTTTAACTTTCTTCTGGCATATGTTTATTTCCCAAAGACATTATTTCGCTGAAGTGCTTGAATTTCATTTCTACTGGACTGAACAGTACCAACTTGATTTTGTTAACTCTGAAGACATTAAAAATCAGTGAAAGGTCTCATATGTGACTTGCCTTGCTTGAAAGGGGACATCTTACTGTTTCTTCCCACTGTAACAGCGTGTTCTTGGCTCCTTCTTCTGTGTTGGCAGCAGTGATTATGCAGCTGTGCCATAAGTAAAGTCTGGCTGTTGACCTGATGGGGAAACTAAACCTGCCTGTCTTCCTTCTTTACCCCTCCCTGTCCCCTCCCCCGGATTCCAGCAGCTTAGCTTGTAAGTTGGCATAGAACAAAAGGCTGGCATTAGAAACGGTGACCTTGAAGTAGCCCTGAATAGCAGCACTGGGAGCTTCAGAAACATGGAGGGACTGCTCCATGATACTTGTATGATAGTTCATGAGAAAGTAATTGCTTGCAACATTTTAACTCTCATGTAAATATTAATTATGACTTGTCCAGCTCTGTCTTATGTGGCTATTAGTCTATGTTAGGCAAAGTGAATGGGAAGGTGGTGACTTTTGCAGAGTACAAAGATGTGAGGCTGTCCTTGTATTAGTGGTGTGATAGAGCAGCTGCTGCAAACAAGTCAGTGAAAACAGCGAAATGGATGGAGAACGGCTTCAAATGTAGGTCTCCACACTTTGCCTATTTGAGGTAAAGGTTTTTTGTCTACCACTCTTCTCTTTGGACACCTCCACAACACACCAGGAAGTCAAGAGCTAATGTAGAATATCATCAGTTGTAGTTTTGGTTTTGGGTTTGTTTTTTTTTTTTTTTAGCTAGTGAGCACACTTAAGTCAGGGCTCCTAAAAGTTCGGTCTTATTCTACTTTTAAAAATTATGAATAATTCTTAGTGTTGGTGCACTGTCTGTACCCACTAACTTTTTGTAAGCAGAACAAAGCCTGTTTTCTAGTATCCTTTCTTTAAATAATAATGGCCAGTTCTGACAGAAACACAAAATTTCAATGTAGTGACTACAAAAATAAAGGAAAACTCTCCCAATACAACTTCAGCTTGAACACAATTCTTAAACATTGCAGGTTAATAAAACGAGGTGGTCATGCACTGAGGGTACACGTCAGTAACATCCTCAGCTGTGCCAAAATCCTGGTGCAATATTTTCTAGTTAGTCAGTATCTTGAAGCTGAACTTGTGGCTAGGCTTGATCCCATACAAGTGAAAACATTGCAAAAGGTTGTGTTTAAATTGTCCTGTCAGCTTAGCTCTCATTTAAATAAAATGTGTATATTTTACCATAACTGAAAAAAGAATGTCAGAAAAGCAGGTGATAAGGTATATGACAGACAGCCACTTTCTTGACTTTAGTTATTTTTGCAGTCTTCCATATTGGGACAGTGGTAGCTGCAGTAAAGTTACAGCTTTATGTGGTATTGGTATTTTTTAAATAACTGCTTTAAGATTTTCTTGATAGTGATTTAGCCTTGCTGTGAAGAAAATGACCAAAAAAAGTTGCTGAAAATAAAAATAACTCCTCGTTCATCCATACAGGAGAGGAATGTTTGTAGAGAAAAAGTACAGTCCTTCCAGTTTATAGCTGCTACTACACAGAGCTGTTACTATATATGGCTATTGAGCAAGATGATCCAGAAGAGCTTGCCTCTATTTGATCTGTTAATAGAACTACCCTAGCATACAGTTATTGTGTAAACTGTAATTACACTTGTAACAGTGTTTTGGTGGTACAGCTTGAGCCAAATGCCTCAAGGTAAAAAAAAAAAAAAACAACAAAAAAAAAACAAAAAAACCCCACCAAACAAAAAAGCCAAACAAACAAAAAAAACCCCAAACCAAACAACAAAACTGCATGGGAAGTGACAGAAACAATTTTGCTGTTTATAACTCAATACACAATATATCTAATCACAGTATAAGAATTTTTTTAGGGCCAAGTGTCTCTCTTCTATCCCAATCTAACCAACAGGGGTTTAGTAGAAGAGCTAACGCATGAGTTGAGGCTAAGCTTTCGTTGTGTTTGAAAGCAAGATTCTCTGCTTCCCCTTATCTTTTAGTAGTGTTAAATAACCAGATTTTGGTTGAGTGAACTCACCCTGCCTCCTGCTATTGTTTATTTAAAATGAGACAGAAGCAGAGTCTAGGAAAATCAATTTCCTGTTTAAAAATACCCATTTGCCATGACTTCCTCCTTTTCATATCAGTCTATTTTAATAGTCTTTATATTCTGAAATTCAGCGATTTAATGAAAGTGCTGGAATTCAAGATTATCAACATTTGTGGCTGGAGCCCATGAAGTGTTTTAGGTTTGTTCTGTCAATATCTGAGGGTATAGGTCTTAGAAATTTGAGATTAATTGAAATACTTTAAGATGATTGAGTGCAAAATTTTTTAAAGTGCTGGCTACCTTATATCTTCAGAGGTTTAATAAGTTTAAAATATACTTATGTAGATACGGCAAAGGTTAAAGAACTGACCTGTTCAGCATTATGCACTTTTTATGTAAAATATAATATTAGATTAATATCATAAAACAAGCGCTCATATCATAAATGCAGCATCCTGTCATGAATTCTGAGCATATTTTTATGTATAAAAAAGAAAGCTTTTTAAATTTTTGCTGGAGATGATATTTTTTTTGTCAAATTGTAATATTTGAAGAATGTTGTCAATTGCAGTTCTATAGAAAGAAATATTTCTGGCTGTGTTGATACTTGGCTACGAATTGCTAGTCTGTTCTTGGGGTGAGCAGACATTCATGCTCAATGAAAAGCTGAAGTATCTTGCTTAATTTGTTAGACTAAAACCAGGAAAAAAAGCAGTAATTGTGTGGGACTTTTTTTTGTTGATTTTGTTTTTTTTGTTTTGTTTTGTTTTAAATTGAGCCAGAATAGTGTGCAGCTTCATTCCAGCTCTTAGAGACTTTGCTCCAGTTCAGAGCAGACTTGGAAGAGAAACAGTATTGGCCATTAGCCCACATTCCGGGATACTTTCCTGCAGTGAACACAAGTACGAAGTCCCACTTCAATTAGTTCAGTCTAATTTTACCACCATATTATGAAAGTCATTACAAGATAAAACGTAAAGAATGTATATGGTAAGATATTAGAATGGTAAAATAAAATTAATTTCGACCTGTGATACACTTAAAAGTGGCAGTGCACACAAGCAAATTTGTAGCTTTGTAAGCTGTGGCAAGTTACAGTAATTTTTTTTTGAGGAGTTCCAAAAGGAATTTGTATAGATACTGCTTTGTTTCACAGTGAAGAGATGTGTAACACCGTCACAGTAGAGGCTTCCCTGTACTGAACTGTAGTTATTTCTGTTTAAAATTTTGGCAAGGAGAGTGACTTGATTTGTCACTTGAAGAGACAGTGTGCGGTGTCTTAATGCTGAGGATATTTTTGCTCTTAAAAAAGACAAAACCTAAAAAACTTTACAAGGCTAATAAATTAAGTGTGGTAATTGGAGGCTCTTTTGCCTCAGATTTATTCATATCCTCAAGTGGAGCTTGCATTGGGAGGGGTGGAGGGGGGTAAGTGAATGTTGTGTAAATTTAGAATGAGATCTCAGTGCTACAGATTTTAAGTACTTGAAAGTGCTTTAAACATTAAAGTTGTTTTCTAAGCAATATGGGCATGTGAACAAGCTATATCCTGGTTTACAATTCTGTATTGTTGCTTAGAGGTATGGTTGCTTACTGTATTTGTGTCCTAGTCTTTCTGGCACTTTTTAAAGCTTTTTTCTTTTCTATAGCAAGATGGTTTATAGGTGCCATAAATTACCTCATCAATGGGTTGTTGTTGTTTTTTTTCTTTTCCTGATTCAGTGGACTTAAGATTAGTGTGTACAAAGGTTTTGAACTTTAAACTATGCAAGGGTAATTGATGAGGTGTACAGTTAATTAACTTGCTAAATAATTTTTGTTTGGAATTAAGCTTGCACTAAACTTTAACAACGTGGTTTTCCCTATAAGTTGTTTTTTGCATTGGTTGGAAAATGTATTTTAAAAAACTAGTTTAGTTGTAGAATTTTTATTAACCACTGTGGCATCTGCTAGCCCTTAATGGGGTTCAGGAGGTTTAAAATGTTGTCAAGAAACCTTTGCAACTGGAACAATAATTTGGTAAGCCATTTAGCTTTTTTACATGAATAGTTGATTTATACGCTAGCTAGTTATTTCTATTCTCAAACCACAGAAACCTGTGATTACTCGATTGGGTGGAAAAGGCTGTAGTTAAGAATTACTTTTCTAAACCCTTATTAATTCTCTATAGTTGTTTCCATAGACTAAATTCTTGTTTGTCTGGCTCTTGCCAATCTGTGTGCCTATAACTTGGGCCCAGCCAGACATATTTCATCTTCAGCTGGTGGCTGCCTGCAGTGTGCTGTGGAGGGATGCAGGTTTAGGGGTGAGAAGATGCAAGTTCTATGGAAATCAAAGCTCACAGTGTAACTTGTTTCACTTATCTGAGAACTAGTTGTGAAAAGAATGGTGGGCAATGAATTGAAGAATCACACATTTAGAGGTGATGATGCAGGCTCTTTGAATCAGGTATTAAAAAAATTAATTCCTCAGCTGTACAGACAATTCACTAACTCATGTCTTCACGTGAACCATTTTAAAACTGTTAATAAAAATTATATAATTGTGCTAATGCAACAATGATAGCTGTTGTCATTTTTTTGCTTTTGTACCTTCAAGGAGAGCAACTCAGTTCTTGGTGATGTAAATTCATTTAGAAATATTGTTTGCCCTATTTTTCTCACATGTATAATGCTCTTAATAGTTGAAACATCAAGGTGTTGGGGTTTGTTTTTGTTCTTCTCCCACCCCTCAAAAAAAGTACTGCTGAAGAAACTTTCACCAGCAACAATTAAGAATATCGTGCCCCCAAAGTAGTATAAAAACATTTTACCTTGTTTGTATTAATTATTTGTTATAAAGATACTTACTGATGAACAAGTCTGGAATCTTTAATATTTTTTACAGTAAAATGTCTGTATTACTTCCCAGGCAGCTGCGATTTGGGTAGTGGGAATGGATGCTGTTGACTTGTTTGTTTCTTGTTTTTTTTTAATTAATGCACTGTCTGCCATTAGCCACACTGATTTTTTTTTTTTGTTTTTTTGTTTTGGAAGCATAATGTTTGTTGGCTGTGAGATCATCTCTGTCCTTTTCTAAACTATTATCCAGCCATAGCAGCTACCTATACTACTATGATTACCCCATAGTAAGGTGGAAACTTAAACCCTAATCTAATGCTATTGCTACCTCTGGAAGAGAATTCCCCAGCAATTAGAAGAAAACGGTGAACATTACGTTGAAAAACTATAGACTTGCTTAGAACAAACTAAAAAAGATGATATGTTATACCTTAATTGCAAATAATGAAGAAGTCCTTAAGTATGTCATCTCAGATTCTGCAGTAATTAACTTCCTAAATATTTCTTAGTTGCTTCTGTTAGCAGTGACTAAGTCTGGTAATGCTATTTCTGAGTGAGTTTTGTCCATGGATCGTGCTGTATCACTTAACCACTATTCATGTAGTGGAGGATAAAGTGCTGGTAGAAAAATCAGCTGGCTGNATATTTTGAGCTTACAGTTTTTTCTTTTAACAGAACCAAAGTGTTACTCCAGAGCCAGTTCTTCCCCTGTGAGAAGATCAAATGAATACAAAATCTTATGACTTCATGCTAAGAATTTTAGCAGTTCACTTATTTATAGGTTCTTCTTTCATTTTGGGGAAGTCACGGTAGAACTGAATGCTGTATAGTGGCTCTGTTTTCTGTGCAGAAGCATATCACTGATGGCATGCTAAATAGCGAACAGAGAATGAACCTGGTGGTTTAATAAAATGCACCTTGATCTTCAATTCAAGATTTGAGACTTCCTCATAAACCCTGTATTCTACCTTTAAAAAAACAGACTGGCATTCCTAATCTTTCCATGTTTGAAGTTTTCTTGGATTGTAGTTAGAGATTTTTCTCAGTTCTGAGTGTTAAGAGATTTTATTCATGGGTTTAGTTAGATTAGCAGATACCATGCAAGTAGAAGTGATTATGTTTGGTTTGCCATGCAGCTGGTTGGTCACTGGAACGTGTCCATTCCTCTGAATTCTTGTGCAAAAGTAATTTACTTAAAGTTTGGCTAGAACGGGTAGCAGATGCTGATGTGGCAACCCAGACGAAACATTCTTTCCTGCTTCTGTCAGCAGTGCACATTCTTCATTTAAAGGTCAAAGTAACTTAACTAGCAAGGGTGACTCATGCAGATGTGGACTATATGAATGCAGCGTACTTTTGATTGTGCCCCCTTTGCACTCATAGTAAGGGTTTCTTTTTGAACTGATGAATTTGATGTAATCACAGGCAATGAATTAAAGTACTGATATTTTGGAGTTTCAGTCACATTGATAGTGCCTCAATGGTAAAAAGATACACTCTGCAGATGGTAACAAATGTGCTGAAACTAGCTCACAAAATGGAAAATACTCAGATATTCTTAAACACTATTTTTATCAAAGGTGTTCAAAGAAAAAGAAGCCTGCCAATATGGAGACTTGGAATTTTTCTTCAAGCAAAATACGTCTTTTAAACCATGTTGTTCCCATTCTGGCTTAATAGTTTGTGCTGTGCAGAAGCTCTGTGTTTATACTTCGTTATATACCTCAGTCCCTTACAACAGGCATGTTACATGGTGTGTTATAAGAATGTAACAGTAACGTTTATGCATTACACAGCCCTTTTCTCTCAATTTTAGTCTATTGCTTTCAAGATTCAGTTGTGCCACTGATTCTTGATAACCCAGTCATTTCGTCTGGTATGGGAGTATACTGTCTGGACCTCTATGTCCACATGCATTAAAAGGCATGTCTGCAAACACCTGGGGGTTTGTAAGTGTTTCTCCAACCCCAAGGATGCTGCATTGCAGATAGTGACATAGACATTTGAAGGAATTAATCCTGTATGATATATATAATTTTTTTTTATCTGTGAAATCCCTGACTCTTAAAGATACCAAGCCAAATCAGGTGGATTTGGCTTCATGAACTTCAAGAAATGCAGTCTCACTGTTTAAAAAAAAAAACAACCAACCAACCACCCCACAACACTAGTATTAAATAGTCACCTTTTTTTCAGACCTCTTGTCAGTCCATGATAGCTAGCTTATAGGAAGGACTATTCTTTCCCAAGACAGCTGTATTTTGTAATTGATTTTCTTTTGAAATGTGAAAACTGCCATTTTAATAATGTAATATTTATACAACTTACCATGTGTGGGTGGTAGATTACCTACCCTTACAGTAATTTTTCTCACTTTTCGCTAGAATCCTTCATGGTCACCATGGTTTTCTTCTGGAAAGATATTACTACTTCCTTCTGCTAACTCCTGAATGTCAAAGGTTGCCTTTGTTTTGCCCTAGCTAGCATATATCTTTGTCCTTGCTGCACAGGAAAAGGTGTAGTATCCATCAAAGAATAACAGATACGAATTTGTGGTTTTGCTATAAATGGACTATATGCTATAAATGGTAATGGACTTAAGGCACTTGATATCAACTGAGATACCTCAATCTCTTTCCTGCTTTGGTTATCCTTGTGGTGTCAAACTTAGGTAAAATTGCAACTGCGTTGGTTTCTGTCATGTCATAGGCAGTTGCATTGGCTGGCCTGGTGTTAAATAAAAGTAGAGTTTTTTCAGTTAAAATCCAGGTAAAGGTTACGTAGCTTTGTGTACATATCTATTGTTTCTGACTAATGAAGTTATACTAAACTCTTACCCTGTCTGTAGTGCTTGTTTCTTGCATAGTTTGCTTTGTTTATTAGCATCATGCTCATGATATGGATGAGCTGGGTGACATAATACTTGTGATTGTAGGTCAGTTTTCTTTCCTTTTTTTTTTTTTTTTTTAAAAAAAGGTTAATGAAATGCATGGCATATCTGTTAACCCAGACAAATAAGGAATACTTTAGTGATGCTGTATTGAGTTTTAAAATAACTGCATTTTGTTAGGAACTGAAATTTGAAATTTAAAATGAGGAAAATGCAAGTTGAAAACTTTCTACATCTAAAAGTTGATGCTGTGTAATGGTGCGTTTAAAGGAAGAGAATCAGTGCTCAGTCATCTCTTTTCTTAGTAGGTTTTAGGTTTATTGCTAATTTGCTACGGGGAGATATATTCTTATGAATTACTGTAATAAATGTCTACCTGTTGGGTTATGCATGCTGAATTGATAGCATAAACATTGATCTGGCAAAAGGAGCTGAAGAAACGTGAACACTTTACAGTCTGTAATATCTGTAATGCATCTTGGCAAAGAATAAATTGGAGGAATTTAAAAATTCAACACAATTAATTAATGGAAACAGTTGGATACCATTTTATTGAATTACAATCTGTATTAATATATATCACTCATTTTAGGATTATTAAGATGGGCTATGGAGCTATTGTAATGTTCGTTCTCTGCTCTTTGTCTTATTTTGCTTACACGCTCACTATAGGCATATACATAGGATGATATGACTGACCAACCTTTTTGCACTGAAATAGTCCTAAGTGCTGCTTGTGGCAGGTTGCACATGACTGGTGTGTATAGATATGTATAGGGGTGAAAAAAAAAAACCCACTGTAATATAAGTCCGTAACTCTTACCTCTTTTGTAGGACATCTTATTTCAATTGTAATATTTCTCTTTTATTTTAGAGGAAGCCCACATCTGAAGGGAACCCCACATTATAAGGAAGAACAGTGTGCTCCTTCATTAAATCTAGAAATGAAGAAAGTGCTGGACTTGCAAGCCTCTATCACAAGGTATGCTCACTAATCATGTCTTAAGTATTTTTCTGCATATAGCAGTTACTTGTTAAAAAGTGAAGGGGAAACTCATGGAAAAAAACTTCTAGTAAGTTTTTAGAGTTATTAGTAATAAGGACTAAGAGTTACTGATAGTAAGCTACCAATAGTAAGTCTAAGGAGGTGAAAAAGTAAATTGCTATTTACTATTCTTTCTGTGCTTGGCTGTACTGGTGTTTTTAGCATATAGAATGATATAGCACATGCATGTTCAGTATTACATTATGTTACTATAAATGCGTTTGTCCTTGGGCTCAAAGTATGGATTGGAGATTTCATGGAGGTATAGGTACGTAAAGGCAAAACTATACATAGCATTTCAACATTTCTCCAGTTGCCCGCAAATGGACGCTATTTGTCCCGGAAAAACTTCTTGTTTATCGCTTCCTTTTTTTGTGGTGACTGCGTTCCTTATTTATAAGCTTTGAATATGCTAAATAAGTGTGCGTGAAAAGTTGGTGAAACTGTATAGCATTGGGGTGGGGTGGAAAAGTAACAAAGTGCAATTCGGGAAGAGGCCCCCAGAGAAAATTGATGTTGGAAGAAATCCAGTATATACTGGAGAAGGCTTTCCTGGGAAGCTGCAGCTTGTTATCTGCATCCAAAAAGATTAACAGTAGTTTTCAGAATTTTGGAGGTGTTAGGGGAAGGATTTAGGAGAAGTCTTAATTTCTGTTTAGACCATGGATTAGAACGTGTTGTGGATTATTTACAGCCTGGGCAATACTGGTAATTTTCTAGGATAGATGAATTGATTTTTGGCAGCAATGTCTTATTTTTAGTCAAAAATATTAAAATAACATTCTGCAGTTCATATACCAGTTAAACAATTACTCTAACAATACACATCTGTTCACATGAACTCTCATTCCTGGAAACAAATAGACACATACCACATTTTGTCAGTTTTGTACCTTTACTGTCTAGAAGACTTAGGTACTTAGTTTGTAACTTATTTGATGTAACTTCTCAACACAGTTGCTTATACAAGAATCAGTAATATAGTGTTTGTTACATTAATTCATGTTTTTTCTGTGACATTTGTTTGAGGTGCAGTTTTTTTAGAGAATGACAAATACATTTGTTAGTTTGCAGTCCATGTTAGAGGATCTACTTGTTGCTACTGCTGATGGATTTCTCCATCTTGTTCACTGGGACGGTATGACCAATGGAAGGAAGGCCATCAACCTATGTACAGTTCCATTTTCTGTGGACCTGCAGTCTTCTCGAGGTAGGTTTTGAATTTTTTTATTGCTCATCGTAGTTAACTGTTGGCAAAATACTGTCTAATATAAAATATTATCTCTGCTCTCAAGCAGAGATGAGAAAAATGTGCCTTTTGTAAATGTGAACAAAATAGCCTGTTTAAGTTTAGGTTTTTTTCTGTGAAGTAATAAGTAAATAACTGAAAAGTCTGTTGGCTTGCAGTATCACTGTGGTGACATATTTTTAAATTACTGGTATTTTCTCAGCAGGTTCATTTTTGGGCTTTGAAGATGTTTACATCAGAGATATGGAATACTGTGCCACACTTGATGGCTTTGCTGTTGTTTTTAATGATGGCAGAGTTGGTTTCATTACACCAATGTCAAGTAGATTCACTGCTGAGGTATATTTCCTTTAGTATTTCTAGCATGCACTCTACAATAAATATGTTTTCCTTGGTCTCTCCATTTCAGTGAGCTTTCTACATTAAATTCTGTGTAGCTGCAAAGAAATTAAAATTTAGCAGCTGCTAAAAAACAAGGCTATATTTTGTACCATAATTTGAACTAGATTGTTTTAGGGCTAGTTTCTGTCTATGTGAGAGCATAATTGATAAGCAGATTTAATTTGTTTATTGCTTCAAAGTGTATTGTAGTTTTGGTTCTTCTTACTTGTCTTTGTGACAGACTTTGTGTTGCTAGTTGTAAGCAGGGTGGTAAGAGGTGGTTTCTCCTATGGCAAAGTATCATAGGAGCTATTTCTAGCTTTCAGCCGTAATCAAGCCTGATCCTTCTCATAGTGACAAGCGTACTTCAGAATTTGTTTTAAAGTAACCTATTCCAAGTTAGGTGTTTTCTTACCCATAATTCAGCCTACAAACTGTACTACCTTTTGTCATTAGATCTCTTTATTTGAATTACAGAAGAGCCACAAGAGTTTGCAGTAGTCTGTCCCAACTCCTTTACACACTTGCAATATCTGCAATTTCAGATGGGCATTTATTTTCCTGTTTTGTCTTCATCCTTGGCACCGTCTACTGATTTTTATGTATCAGGGGTATTCTTGCCTTAGAGTTATTGACTTGCTTTGGTTATTCAGAACTCAAACAATTTCCTTACATACTGGCATCTTTCTGTAGTTTTTATTAAGAACAAGGAAAGCAGTTTTACATATACAGGATTTTGTTTATCTGAGCCATGTCAGTTAATCTTGAAGGTCAACTGGCAGGTGTGTAATATGGCGTACATGGGTAGCACATGGGTAGATGATGACTATCATGAATAAAATCAGTGTTTAACCAAAAACTCTGTGAATTCCTTTCTTTACAGCAGCTCCATGGTGTTTGGGCACAAGATGTGATTGATGGAACTTGTGTGGCAGTAAATAACAAATACAGGCTAATGGCATTTGGATGTGCCAAGTAAGTGTTGTAGGGCTGGTTCAATGCGGGGGGAGGCGGAAATTATTTCATTATAAAGCTTAAGTACTAATTTCTTCTTATCAAGTTGTGTTGCAAGAGCCATAAAGATGAAAATGGGCAGTCTTCCTAGAAATGGTATAATCTGCTTTATCAAGAAGGTAGGACGGAAGAGGAAAGAAGTAATTGCCTGTTTGAATTGCAGTTGAAATTGATGTTTGCTGTTCAGCTCTGGAAAAACATTAAAAGGTGGCTGGACCAGTACCAAGGATTGGAAAGTGCTGCTGTCCCAGTTAATCTCAAAGCAGGATTATGAAGTCAGTTTTAAGCAGCTAATTGTAATAATATTGGATAAGAATCAGCACTTTGCCCCCAACTGAGAAAATGCTCTGCGAAGTGTTGATAAGGTTGGGAAAAACGTTGCCTGTTTGAGTAACTGTGAGTCTTTATGAATTAAATGTTGCAAAAGTGCTTTTAGTTGTGATACTTTGCTTACTGCTTCTTCAAGACAGTTCTTCCTGTATAATATTGCTTTAGTTGGTCTAGAATGCAGCTTTTTTAAATTTTATTTCATTTGGTTTTAGAGCATTTCAAAAGATCTGGGTGGTTTAGTCTTCAACTGTCAGCTTAAGAAATAGTATTCTTGGTTGTAGTAACAATGCAGTAGGTTGGTGTTTGCCTCTGAAACAGGAATAGTTACTGTAATTCATTGGTCTCAGTATGCATTAGTACACTGCTGATAAAACTTTAGCACTGAGTGAATACTGACTTCCCTAATGCTTTGTCTTGCAGTTCAAAGCAATAAATATATGTGGATTGTGTGTGCGTGTGCATTTTCAGAGAATGAAATAGCCTTAGTGCATTGGTTATTATAGGACTGGTGTTTTGGGTCCTCCACTGACTTCTGGAAAGAATTTTACAAATTTGTTTCATAAAGTTCTTTGAGTGTTACTTCACACAATGTTTCTGTTCTAGATAAATTTGGTATTGGTGAGAAAAAAGCATTTTTTTATTAACATCTTGAAACTCTTGAGAAATCCAAATGGTCTGTAGTCTAAAGCATGTGTAATCTCTTACAGTGGTTCTGTGCAGGTTTATACGATAGATACCACCACTGGTGCCATGCAGTTTTCTCATAAATTGGAGCTGACACCGAAACAATATCCTGGTGAGCTACTTTTATTGCTAGAATTTTCCAGCTGTTTTTAAGATATTAAAGAATATTTTTAGCCTTGGCTAGTTAACAAATATTTGTTGTTTGCTTTATCACTGATGCGATTAGTATTTACTCTGGTGTGTATGTAGTAACTTACTTTTGCACATTTGTTCTTTAGCCACTTGCTTGTAACTGACTTCTGGAAGTGTTTCATATGGGAGGATCTGGGGTTGGTTTTGTGTTGGTGTGGGGTTTTTTTGTTTTGTTTTGTTTTACTAAATCTGAATCTGAGTTAACAGTTTACAGGCAGTGCTTCTCAATCCTTTTTAAATGCTGCAGATCTTAGTAGTTTCCACATGTAGTCTTGAGGTTACTTTTCCATTACTCACCTGAGAAAATGAGAGATTATTGTCAAAACCAATAATGAAATATAATAGAGGTGTGAATTAACTTGAAACAACTGACACGTAGAATGCAGAAAAATATTTGACTAATCTAGCACCCTGCCTGAACTGCAGTGAACAAAAGCTCAGTGGAATTTTTCATGTAGTAGTGATGAGCATTGCAGGCTTGAGAGCGAGGGACATAGAAAGTGGGTAAATTGTGTCCTCAACGGAAAATGTATGTGCCTACTAGGTTTCAACAAAAAAAACCCAAATCTGTAAATAACAGCACTTTACACTTATGCTAAGTGCCAAAGGAAGAGGTTTGAAGCATGATTAAAATCCTCTTTTGTCCTAAAAATCATTTTACCAGAATTACAGTTCTATGGTTGTATCATAGCACAGTGTATTTTTGGCCTGTTTTCATGTATTCTTAGTTTCCTATGAAACCAAACACGTATTGAAAAGAAAACATGAATTCTTCATTTGCTGCTTATTCTTTTTGAGATGGTCAGTTTGAATGCAGCAAAGAAGTTAATTGAAAAATCAAGTATTTATTTCCATATATTTTTGTTTCTACTGTTACAGTGAAAGCTGTTGAAGGACATTTGATGTTTTTCACATGGTATTTTATTATGTTTTTAAACAGATATTTGGAATAAAACAGGACCTGTTAAACTAATCAGATGGTCACCTGATAGCTGTGTTGTGATGGTGACCTGGGAATGTGGAGGCTTATCCTTATGGAGTGTTTTTGGTGCTCAGCTTGTCTGTACTTTAGGAGGTGATTTTGCGTGAGTATCCTTAATAAAAATGTAAAATGTTTTATTAGAAACTTTTATTTTTCTAATTAAAAGCATTTAGTTAGAAACGAATTCACTGAATTAGCTTTTTAAAATATTTTTCCATTATAATTCCTTAGATATTGGAATCATTGAATAATATTTAGGAGGGGATTTTTTGAATATAAATGAAAATCTATTCTTTTCTTTTTGTAGTGGTCTTTTTTGCCATAAAAGCGAATTGCTCTAAAGGCAGGCCTTAGCAAGCAAATATTAAAATTCCCTCAGTGCCAGTACGTATTTGCTGAAAAGGTGCAAACATCCAGAAATCACAATTCAAACAGTTTATGCTAGATATATGACAATTGCATTGCCTTTTATGCAGTGTCATGGATCAAACAGGCTTTATAGTTGGAGGTGAGGTTCAATATAGAACCATACGACAGTGCAAAGATAGGAAGATAATTTCTTATTTTGATGATGTTATTTCCAAACTCAAACTTGTTCTATTCTGTTTTTAAGGTATCAGTCTGATGGTGCCAAAAAGGACCCTCTAAAGATCAGTTCTATGGTAAATATGGATGTAAAAATACTGTAATAGGATGCCTGCTAATTTTTTAATTTATTTCTAGTAAAACAGATTTTCAGAATATCAAACTGGCTTTCTTTATAGCTGTATTACTTTTAAAGAGTGAGATGCCTTTACTACACTTCCAAACACCAGTGTGGTATTAAAGAAAGAGGGAGGAAAAAGGGACAGCTGATGTTTGGGGTGTTTTAATGTATATGCCTGATCATGAACCAACAGTTACCTTAAATGTACTTATTTCGCTAAAATTACTGTATTACCTTTGGTTGTTGAAGTAGCTTAACTCAGTATATGAACTCAAAAGAAACTTAACTGATACTGTTTTAATACAAACTAATTAACATGAAATCCTGTTAGTCTGTCAAATCAATAGATGTTGATAAATATCAAACACTGTCTTCAGGGCCTCTTGTAGAAACCGTGATGGCTTTTGTACAATACTTCTAGATCATTTTTTTATTTGTGTATAGTTCCTATGAAGATCGACAATCGTAAACATGCATCCCAAGTGGATGTATGTTTTCAAGGATGGTACAATGTAGCTTTTAAAAAAAGAAAGACTGAAATTCTGATACCATTTAATTTAATGAACAACAACCGGTGTAATTTGGGGGATCAGGATTTTTTCGTACCTGATTCTGTTTATGGATTTTTTTGTTAGTTGCTTTAAGCTGCAAACTAAACAGTTGTCATTATGTATATGGATGTCTCACATAGTTACTTTTTATTTAGTCAACATTTTTTACATAAAAAAAAAGAATTTAAGCTAGATTTTACTGCTATGGGTTACTTATGATTTCTATGATGATACATTTTGGAACACCAAACTGTGGTTTTTCTACCAGGCTTATGTCTATCATAAGATCAGTTACAGTAAGTTTATGTAATTCTTGTCTTCTGAGGATATACAGTGTTGGTTTTGGTTATTATTATTCTTTTACATTCAGACCTGGGGATCAGAAGGGTATAATCTGTGGGTTATTGATGGGAATTCTTCCTCAAACACGAAGCCTGAAAGAGATGCAGATAATGAAGCTCACCAATTTGGTATTCTGCAGTTTCATTTCATCAAGAGTGCACTCACTGTTAATCCTTGTATGGTAAGCTTTTTTTACTGGTAAATATATTCTTATTTTAGAGCATATTTCCAGTTTTCAGGTGACCTCTGAGTTACTCTCTTTACAGGTTTTGAGTCTGTTTTGCAGCCATTAGATTGGTCTTCCTGTTTTTTTTTATCATAGACCCTTTTAAATCGTACTTCGAAAATATTGCTATGCAATATTGTAACATAAAACCTACTAGTACATAGTGATACAAAAACTGAGAACTGCTGTAACGCTTATTTTTCACATTGTTTACGCAGAACCTGTTAATCATCATCATGTGTTTTCCTTTGTTTTCTGTACTTGGAGTTCAAGGTTTTGGGTTTTTTTTTTTGTTTTGTTTTTAATGTAGAGTAACCAGGAACAAGTCCTCCTTCAAGGAGAAGATCGCTTGTATTTGAACTGTGGAGATGCAACACAGGCTCAGAGTCCCAGAAATACTTCAGCGCACTCTGAACATAAGCCTACCAGAGAAAGAGGCCCATTTTCGGATGGCAGTTTAGATTCTCAGGGTTTAAGCACTTTACTAGGACACAGGCATTGGCACGTTGTACAGGTAATTGTTGCTGGTTGCCCATATGTGCTCTGTGCTTGTGAGAGTTTATAGGACTGTAATTTGCAGCTGATCTCATCACTCTCTGCCATACCCTTTTCCTCTAGTATGAGATCATTACTTTTTTATTGCCTCTCGGGTTTCCCCTGGTACAACTCTCTTTTATTGCCAAATGGTAAAGGAATGTTGGGCATGTCAGCCTTGTGGCTGTGAGTTTGCATCCTAGCCAATAAAAAAAAAAAAGTCTTTTTGACTTCAGGAGGAAGTGGTTAAATTACTTTCCTATGCTCTGAAGGGGACAAGTGCAAGGTGCAAGAAATCCTTTAGCGATCTGTTCTGTTATTCATACAAATTGCTTTAAGCATATTCTACTGATGAATGCAGCCTTTGGACTTCGGCTATGTTTTCAAGCAGTCTTAGATGGCATCTGTTTAAGCATGTAATTAAAAATTCACAATATCAAGCTTGTGAATTATTTTCAGGAGTAGTAATGGCACAGATTCTATTTTCTCTGTAATACAGGGAAAAAATTCAATAACTTTTAATCCGTAATTCTAGTGTGTTGTCTTCCACACTTGAATTGGTAGATATTTTTCTAAATAAAAGTTTTTAAAAGGTCCCTCAGATTTTGTTTTTCACATAGTACATGAATCGGTATTCTTAAACAGCATTTGACTCTCGGCATATATGTCAGGTTCTAGATACTGTTGAATTTCCACTTTAGCTCTTCTGTCTTCTGAAACTGGCATAGGAGGGGGAAGTCCTTATTCTGTGTAGGAGTAAAACTAACACTATTGGAATTACTGTGGGGAGAAACATACCTATAAGAACAGCCAGTGGCTGGGTAATGAGCCTTACTGCCTTGTTATCAGACTGAGGACTGGAGTTTGAACCTGGATTTTTATCAACCCATGTGACATGAAGAATCCAGGATCAAGAATTACTTGACATATCCCAGTCAAGTGCTCTCCTAAAAAGGCTTTTGGATGTGCTGGTGTGTATTTCTGATGGGATTAGAAATTTTATCCCAACATTGAAAGTCCCTCCTGAATGCCGTGTTTATCAAAACGGGTATGTTCCCATGAAAGTTCTGTTGGATGAGAAGTACCTGTGGGGGAACAGAGCAAATTTTGACTATCAATCTGTAATATAGGATTAGCTGTTGTATGTTGTTAATGCATTTCTGTACTTCTTGTATTCAAAAAGGGCTAACATTTAGGCTAAAGTTACTTTTGGGGGTGGGTGGAGGGGGAGCAGTAACTGTATTTAAAAAAGAAATCCCAACACTAAATTTTTCTCAGCCTGTGTTTTGGAAAAACATGGATATTCTACAAATTCCTTTAGAATATTATAATTAATCACTACTTTAATGGTGCTTGGTATAGTTATGTGGGTTTTGTTTTCTTTTTTTTATTAGATTCATAGTACGTATCTAGAGAGCAACTGGCCTATAAGGGTGAGTTATTTTAAGAATATGTTCTTGCTTCTTTAAAAATATTGGATTTTTATAACTGTCCCTTAGGGCTGGATGAGCTCTGGAAGATGAAATCATTGTTTTAAATTACAGAAAGAAGAATGTGTGATGGGCAGTAAAGTAGAAAACATGAAGATACTTTACAAGTTTTCACTCTGACATTATATTGCCTTGTAGTGGTGTACTTGGATAGGATATATCATTTAAATAAGTTCCCTTCTGAAGTTCTTTTTTTCTTTGAACAGTTTTCAGCTATTGACAACCTTGGACAGAATGTAGCTGTTGTTGGCAAGTTTGGTTTTGCACATTATTCTTTACTCACCAAAAAATGGAAGCTGTTTGGAAACATTACCCAGGTGAGGGGTTTTGGTACTTTATTCACATATACTGGGGAGGTTGTATTTCTTGGAATGTGACTCTTGAAGAAAATTAAAAAGTATCTTTTTCAAATAAGCAATGTGTAGACACACGGGATTAGGAATGCTGGTTTTGCATTTGTTTTTCATAAGATGGCTGAAACGCTTACCTTGTGGCTTTGGCACAGTAATTCGTGTCTGATTATAAAAAGGTTTCCAAATCTGAGTGCGTATAGTCAGACGCTTACTCCCATATGTCTTATCTGAGAGTTTGTGTGATACGTAGCTTTAGATGCCAAGCTTGTAAATTCTGGCTAGAAGCATAAAGCTAATTGAGAGAGTTTGGGGATGCTGGTAGCATAAGGAACCGTGGAGCTGTGTTTTGTGAGATGATGTTTGTCCTTCATGTATTACTGCTTAGTATTTTGGTTTTTTTTAAACAACAAAAACTTCATAAACTTCATATACATAGATTATCCTGCTGCTATCAGCACAGCTTATAGAGATCATGTATGGCTTTCAGAAATTACCCATAGAATGTGTATGTGTGTGTATAAGTATATAAAAAATACACACATATATGTAATTTCCTTGCTTTGTTTGTTTTCAGGAGCAAAATATGATGGTAACAGGTGGCT
>VZSZ01010439.1:40751-51866 GCA_013398815.1 Ibidorhyncha struthersii
AGCGTGGTGGAATGACTTCATTGTTCTTGCATGTTATAATTTAAACGATCATCAGGAAGAGGTGAGGTATTTTTCTTCAAAGTAAATAAATCAGAATATCTGACCTATTCTACAGTAATATTATAAATATAAAAAGCTTGATACATAGGTGGCTTTTGGTCATGTTCAGAAATTCGTTATTAATATGAAGTAATTCTTTGAAGAAAAAAATATTTTTATATTAAAACCTATTTTCTGCTGACTACTGTGAATCTACTCATTGTTCTGAAAACTTTGTGACATTATTGCATGTTAGCATGAAGCCTGTTTTGAGGTATCTAGTTACAATATTTTGGGACACTTCCGTAAGATGTTAAATTATATGGGCAGAAGAGCTTTACTTACTCTTTGTTTTTTAAAACTAATGAATAAAACACCTTCCTTATGTTTGTTCAGTACTTCAGATTTGGCTGTGCTGTTCTTTAACTACTTTGGATGCAATAATATAACGCAATGGATGTAACATTTGATGAAACAAAACCCCAGTAATGTGTCTTGCTAGAAATCTTTGACAGCCAGTCTACAAAAAAGAAAATAATTGAATGTGGCATTACTATTTGTTGCTAAACAGAACCTATATTCAAACTACTCCTTTTCCTTGTAGCTGAGAATATACCTGCGAACGTCTAATCTTGACAATGCATTTGCACACATCACCAAAGTGCAAGCAGACACGTTACTACTGAGTGTCTTCCGGGACATTGTAATATTGTTCAGAGCAGATTGTTCCATTTGCCTTTACAGTATTGAGAGAAGGCCTGAAGGGTGAGTATCAGTATTTAAATGCTTTTGCAGTAATGTACTTCTAAATCTGTCTAAATAAATTCTTAACGATCATATGAAGTTGTTTGATAACTTGTGGAGTCAGATTTTTAAAATACAGAGGGGTGTTATCTGTATGCATGAGCGATAGTTCATGAGTGTCACTGGCATGCATGCAGATATGCACATTAGGTGTGGAGGTAATGACTGAGTGCGCGCGTTTCCAGCTGTCATGTTCTAGCTGGCAGGAACTTGAAAACTGAATGTACATAGAAGAAAAAGGTACTAAAAGGCACTGACATGTTTGAATATTTTAATAAAAAATGTTTCTAACACTAGAAGTAGGAATTGGTGAAGGTGGCAGTGAAGTAGCAAAGATGAAGAGAGAAAAAGTCTGGTCTGTGGTATAGTTGTGAGGAGCTATTTTTGTGCAAAAGATGTAGCAACATAAGAGCCAGATACTTTCAGACAGTCAAGATTAGTAAACCTGAGGAGGAGATAAAGGTTCCCAGATAGTTTTTGAAGTGCCTAAGCAGATTATTTTTCTTACAGTTATGGTATCTTGGCTTCAGCAAGAAGGGACCTATTGTTTTTCTTTAAGCAGAAAGGAAATTGTTGATCTGCTTCAGAGGAAAAGATTTTCAATACTTTTGAAAGACGACTCCAACAAAATCTAAACCCTGGAATTGTCTTATTGAAGGGTGAATAGAGTCTGAAGTATTTGATGTTGTCTTCTATCCACTCATAGCTGTATTCCCCAGAACTATCAAGATAAAGAATCCCAGCTTAGGTTTATTTGGTAAATTTATGTAGAATAGATAAGTGGGCCTGTGGGATTCCTGATTAAAGTCATTTTGGTCTGTAGAGTAAACTGTTTGCTGAGGTTAAGTTGCTTATTTTCCTTAGGTTTACTTCCAGATATTAATTTTATGTTGAATACTATTTTAAAATTGCTAAACCTAGTCATCTTTCCTTTCAGTCTTAACCCTACTGCCAGTATCCAAGTTCTTCAAGAAGTGTCCATGTCTCGGTACATTCCTCATCCTTTTCTTGTAGTGTCTGTTACGTTGACATCGGTGAGGACAGAGACTGGCATTACCTTGAAGATGCCTCAACAGGTAACAGGTCTATAGCGCTCAAAATTTAAAAGAATCAGTGCCTGACTTTGTTAGTTTAGTCCTCAAGGGTTACCTGGCTGATAGCAGAACCACTGATTTATTATTCAGTTATGTGGTAAAATGCAGAACATGTTTGTTCTGATGCTTGTTACATAGACATTTTATGTGTGAACTGGAGGCAGGAGTGGTGGAAATAAAATGCAAACTCTTACTTCTATTTCATAGCTTCTCTTGTCATCTTGTAAAGTTTGGGGCCAAATAGTGGAGGACAAATTAAACTTACCTATGTCAAGGGTATGTTTCTCTATTGTGTATTAAAAGTAGGACACCAGAGAAATCCATGGCGTTAGGAAGTGCCTTTCTTGCAGCAACAGGTCCATTACTCAAAGAATAAACAGAAAAAAAGGAAAAGATGTCATATGACCCTATAAGGTTACTTCTAATCTATTTC
The DNA here is from genome assembly GCA_013398815.1 of Ibidorhyncha struthersii. NCBI lineage: Eukaryota > Metazoa > Chordata > Aves > Charadriiformes > Charadriidae > Ibidorhyncha > Ibidorhyncha struthersii. Next base: position 43,122 of record VZSZ01010439.1, read on the forward strand.
CTACTACGCTAAAATAAAGTAAGATAATCTCTCCCATTGGTTATGTCAGGAGATAGGCCAACAGCCAAAAAAATGACTAAGATGTGAAGGTGAAGCTCTGTCTTAACTCCAGGAAATGATTCAGGCCACTGAAAGCACACTGCAGGAGAACTTGAATTTTTGTTGTCTGTGGTGTAAACAAATCAAGCTTAACTATTTGAGTAGCATATTTTCTCATCAGAGCAGCTACCTTAATATAGTTTGGAAGTTGTCTGTGAGGCAGGCCGTAGACATATGAAGGTGTGTATTTTTCTCCACATACCAATGCCACTGGCAGATACAAAAGCAGTGGCACAGATGTAAAATCTGAAGGTTTGCGCTTGCTTCCTTCAGTTCATTCTAATTTAGTGTCCCACATGGGTTCTGAGGCTTTGATATGATCTTAGACAAGGGCATAAAAGGCAACATTCTCATGGTTTTCTAATCCATCTTGCTGTGAGACAGCACCTTTACTCCTGAACTACCTGACCTATGGTGTTTCCTAATTTTGAGAAAAAGCTACTGAAACTTTTTTAAAGCACTAGTAATATTTTAAACTTAGCTTCAGACTGAACAAATATTACCCCTTTTCTTTCTAACTAAGAGCCCGTATCTTCAAACTTTGTCAACCCTCCTGATCAAAAGAAAATTATTGATGTTATCACTGAATATGACACTGCACTGTAGACAAAGGAATATGCTCGACTTAGTGGAGCGTGTCAGCCTTTTCATTGTTGTTACCTATTCATGACCTTAACCCCTGATGCTGCAAATTTACCATACAGGCCCTCTACCCGTGTATTTTGAAGCTAAACTTCAGGCACAGCATGGTGTTAGCTCCAGTGACTTGGCTTAAAATTAACATAAAAGTTCTGAAATAAATCTCTAGAAAGAATACTTTGATCTCTTGATATACCTAACTAGAAATACTTCTTTCTAACTGCAGCTTCTAATGTGGCTCTGCTCTTTTTGGCTCAACTGTTTTTGGCTTATGTACTAGTGTTAGTCTTCGCAGTCAGATACTGGCTATTGTAGTGGTGATACTGATAAGAATACAGAGCTTTATTTTTCTTAAAATACTGGTGGTTTTCCCATGCCAACAGGTATAGTTGGAAAAAGCCCATACCAAATAAACACGTGGAATGAGTCTAGTGAACAAGAAACCTTTCAGTATTTACTCCTTTGCACAAGAACTACATAAATGAATCTATCTGTAGGTACTTGGTTCTACTTCATTTTTCTGAGCCCTTCAGCACTGAATTTGGTTGTTAGTCACCTGTACAGCAGTGCAGTTAATTTACTCTTTTTGTTCTGGGTTTGTATCATGGTTATGGGTAAAATCATGCATTCGAAAAGCTTAAATAACTTGCGTAATACTCTTTCATCCTTAGGCTTGTGAGGCTGAAAGTATTATGCTAAACTTAGCAGGACAACTCATCATGTTGCAAAGGGATCGATCTGGACCCCAGATACGAGATAAGGATAATAATCCTAATCAAAGGAAGCATGTGAGTAAATATATGTGGAATATTGTATATGGCTTCAAAGGTGTTGTCAGTGACTGAAGAAGTTGTGGAATGGAGTGGTCCAGGCATAAAGAAGAGGTCTATCTTCACTGCAAGGCAGTGTCTACACAGGCTGAATTGTTAGCCAGAAGTAAATTACTACTTCTGTGACCTAATATTTTTTTTTCTCTAAGAATCTGTAAAACATTACTACTTAATTGTGTGAATGTCCAACTAAAGCATTTACTACTTGTGTTTACTCCTTGTGTTGCAGTGAAAGATACGAGTTTTAAGCATAAAGGTGCTGTGCCAAATTTGTTATGCACTGATGGCAGAAAATCTCCAGTCTGTCTAAAAATTTTCTGTATGTTTATGGAACACTAGCTTTTTTTGCAGAGTATGTTTACAAAGTTCCTAAAAACAACAATAATAGAAATCAGTGACTGAACTTTTCAATTTTTCTGTGCTGATGAAAAACACTTCTACATGAAACTAGCACTTTGGGACAGTGAAATCTGGAAAGTTTAGATGAAGAGTTGGTTGTAGCTTAATCAAATGCTAGCAAATTTGGTGTTTGTGGTAATGTCAGTTCTAGGTTGGACTCTTGGGCTAACTGAAGAAGCAGAGACCAGGTTTTTATTTTCCTCCCTTATTCTCACCCCTCTGGCTTCCTGACTAAGTATAAGGAGGTTAAAAAATTTGAAAGAAATGTCTTTTGAGTTAAAATAAATAATAAGTGGTGTTTTCCCAGGTGCGAGGGTGCACTTAGGGATAACCAGGTTTGTTTCTTATTTGTTAGAAGAATAACATGTTTTGAAGTGAGTAGTTCGTAGCTAAAAAAGAGCTCTTGTGAAGAGGGTTAAAAAAAAAAAAAGGAATTCTGATTTTTTGTTTGTTTGTTTTTAAATAGCTGCCTTTTTGTGCTCCAGTTGTCCTAGCCCAGTCTGTTGAAAATGTATGGACTACTTGCAGGATCAACAAACAGAAACGCCACTTATTGGAGGCTCTGTGGCTCAGCTGTGGTGGAGCAGGTATGAAAGTCTGGCTTCCCCTGTTTCCCAGAGATCATCGAAAACCACATTCCTTTCTGTCAAGACGGATCATGCTGCCTTTCCACATCAACATATACCCATTGGCTGTTTTGTTTGAAGATGCCTTGGTTCTTGGTGCTGTTAATGACACTGTGCTCTATGACTGTTTATACACTCAAACCAGTGCTAGAGAACACTTAGAGGTTCTCTTTCCTTTCTCCATTGTTGAGAGAACCTCTCAGATCTACCTCCATCACATTTTACGCCAGCTCTTGGTTAGGAACCTTGGTGAACAAGCCTTGCTTTTGGCCCACTCTTGTGCCACGTTACCATACTTTCCTCACGTACTAGAACTGATGCTTCATGAAGTGCTGGAAGAAGAAGCTACCTCGCGGGAACCAATTCCCGACCCTCTGCTTCCCACTGTGGCGAAGTTCATTACGGAGTTCCCCCTCTTCCTGCAGACAGTTGTTCATTGTGCTAGGAAGACAGAATATGCCCTGTGGAATTACCTTTTTGCTGCTGTTGGAAACCCGAAGGACTTATTTGAAGAGTGCTTAATGGCCCAGGACTTGGACACAGCTGCCTCTTACCTTATTATCCTACAGGTAATGGTACCTCATATATTGCAAGAGAGATGATATTTACTAAAGTTGTAGTACTTCAAAAATATTGTCATACCAAAGTTACACATGTTTAACAAATTTTCAATTTAACAGTTTTCTGTTGAGATTATGTCAGTTACGAGAGTGAGAATACCATGCAATGTAAGTAGTTTTCTGTTATAGAAAGGAAAATAGTAGCATGAAATTTGCTTCTTCTAATCTCTGGTATAGTTGAATGTGATGTGATGTGGCTTAACTTAATAAGGCTTTTATTGCAAAAGCAAATGACTTAATTATGCTTTGTTGCTTGCAGAATATGGAAGTTCCAGCAGTTAGCAGACAACATGCTACTCTCCTATTTAATACTGCCTTAGAGCAGGGAAAGTGGGATCTTTGTCGTCATATGATCAGATTTCTTAAAGCCATTGGCTCTGGAGAAACAGAGACACCTCCAGCTACACCAACAACTCAGGTTTGTGATGAAAATAGTAAATACTGTGCATCAAACCCTGTATGATTAATCTTGCTGTTATATAGCACGTTTGCTCCTTTGACTGTATGTTTGGGTTTTCTTGGTTTTAGGAACCTAGTTCAAGTAGCGGCTTTGAGTTCTTCAGACATCGCAGCATTAGTTTATCCCAGTCAGCAGAGAATCTCCATAGCAAATTTAACTTGACAAAAACACTGAGTATGCCTTCTGGCCCATCTGGAAAAAGGTAATTGGTAGTAATGTCCTCTCCTTTGTTAAGTACCGTACTAACTCTCTTACCAATTAAAGTTACAGAAGTACAATACCTGATTGAATTAGATTTGTTGTAGTCTCCCTCCACATCCTTCTGCATTTGTCTTCTCCTGACTCTTGTAATGTCTGTGCCTCTCTTTTACGTTCTTTGGAGAATACATTCTTGCACATGTAAATATATGTGTGTGTGTTTGTGTGTATATATACACAGACACACTTACATGGATATTGCTGACCAAAAGCCTCTGAATCCACTGGATGCACATGTAGTAATTTAAATAGCTAGTGAGACTGCATGCCTTATATTTGATGGATCTGTTTTGCTGAAAGAAACATCTTGAGCAGCTTGCAGTACTGCAGCATGATAGTATACATTGTACTGTGATACTGTGCACATCTTGATTTAGTAGTGTGTTGCCAAGCCATAAATAGAGCCTTTTACACCTTGGGGTGAATCCCTCTTAAATGGCTGTATATAGAATGTATATTGATTGGTATTAATGTTCAGAAGCAGCGCTGAGCTGAGATTCGTTATTATCTTGGTTTTGGCTTTTTTCCCCTCATATAAGACCTTCAAATAAATCTTAGTACAAATTCAAATGCTTTTATTCAGTAATTTTCCATGGGAACTATTATGAGTTTTGATTAGAAGGGTCCTAGACTAATACTTGACTTGTTCTCTAAACCTGTGTCTCAGAAGTCAGTTTGCAATGGCATCTGCCTTTTCTTTCTCCGTCTTTACTTTTTTTTTCTGCCTTGCTAATAGTTTAATACTCTATGGACACTGCTGCTGTTGTTACTTCCTTCCCTTATTTTACTTGCCTGTTGAGGCAGTGGGATCTTTTAGAGAGCATAAATAGCAATGAATGGGGGAAATTGCTTTTGTTGGTATATAGAAAGCTCCAACTACTGCTCTCTGGTCACTCAGTGTACTGTGGTTGTGGCCCACAAACAGTCGTTACAACTCCATTTTATCAGTCTTAACGTCACTGTTCTGTGGTCTCTCTATAGATGGAGTAAAGACAGTGACTGTGCTGAGAACATGTACATTGACATGATGCTCTGGCGGCACGCTCGGCGTCTGCTAGAAGAAATCAAGCTGAAAGACCTTGGCTGCTTTGCTGCACAGTTAGGCTTTGAGCTGATTGGTTGGCTGTGCAAGGAGCGAACCAGAGCTGCCCGTGTAGAAGACTTTGTGTTCGCTTTGAAAAAGCTACACAAGGATTTCCTCTGGCCATTTCCAGTCATACCAGCTTCGTCCGTTAATTCACCTTTCAAGAATGGAAAGTACAAGACAGGTGCTGTAACATCTGAGTTGATTTGGACTGGGTTTCTCTCTTGCAGTCCTACACCCACCAGTCTGAATCTGTCCTTCCTCAGTTCAGCCAAGCAATGAACAGGCTGAGGCTTGCCACCTGCACAGCTTTCTCACACAGGGTGTGTTTTTTGAAGGGGTTCTGTTTAGCACAGACAGCATCTCTTGTGTAGTCTGACATTACTGTTTCTGTTGCGGTTTCTTGCTTTCTCAGGTGCACTGAACTGGATATCACTTGTGCAGATACTGAGGTGGATGTGGATATTGCTCTTTGATGTAAATTCTGCTACAGAAAATTACTAAAATCAACATTCTTATATAGTCTTTACATATGAAATTGAATAACTTTTTTATATTTAAAAGTTATGTTCCTAATATTTGAAATTTGCTTTGTGTTAAAGGGTAAGAATTTTGAGAACTTGCTGTAAACCTCCTTTGTATTATTAATCACTCCGTTCACCAGTTTACCTTCTTAGGGCAAAGCTGATACCAGATACCAAATCTTCCTCTTTTTGGTAGCAGCAGCACTGTTGTTTAATTCTAGTGATGCTAACACTTTATCAAATGGTATTTCTTTTATGACACTGCTGACCTAAAAAGCTGATAAGAAATTCTTGAAATACCTACACTTTCTGCGTTCCCTTGCTTTTGGTGATCCCTCAGTGAACTAATTGAATATTGACTTAGATACAAGTTTTAGCTTCCTGTAAATGCCTGGAGAGGACTTTCCAAATTGCCGTTTTGATGGTTTCATGACCTGTCCTTTGGGTTCTTTTTTTTAGCTGTGGGAGAGCAGCTGCTAAAATCTCAGTCTGCAGACACCTTTGTAAACATGGAAATGGACACAGGGGTTTCAAACACACCTCGGAGTCGCAGCTGGCTTGGCACTATCGGCTCCTCTCAGAGAGAGCTTGACACAGTTTCATCCCATGGACCACACATGCAAGATGCATTCCTTTCTCCTTTGCTGAGTAAAGGTTAGTCACTCTTCCTTCTGTCTGCTCATTGGAAAAATCCACCTGGAAGTAGATGCTTATATTTTGATACTTGCATGCCACTGCTGTATTGCTGCTTCTCAACTACTGATAACCATAATTCAGGCAAAAAACAAAAAAATAGGAGGATTTGTAAAAAATTCAGTTCACTTTTCAACAACAGAAAGATAATGCCTGTGACATACATCTTTAAGTACTTGAAGTAGAATATGAAATGGATGTTTGCTGAAGTTCCTGTCTGTGGTGGTAACTTGAAATTTAGTATTTTTACAGTCTGGCTAGGAAGAGTGTTCAGCTTCTTTGTCTCTTGTCTCACAGGTTGGCCTCTTGTGTAGGTCGGCACTATTTTAATGCGTGAAGTTTATGCTTTTGGTTTTCTTTAGAAAGGTGTTAAATACATTCTTTATTGAGGAAGTTTAGGAAGTTATAGTCCCATGTAGTTTTCTTTTTTCCTGTGGCTTTGTTTAAATCACTTTTTAAAAGCTCAAATGTATGGTCAGCTTATGAAAGTACAAAGGGAAATTTTATTCTCTATGCATCTTTTCTGACCACAGTCAGAGACAGGAAATGTTAGTCTGACCATTAATCTCTCTTTTTTTTTTTCTTCTTTTTTCTTTTACTCCCTCTTCTCCTCAAGCATAGAACAATGTTTTCAACAGTGTCTATGTCATGTGATTTCCACTTTATTAGGGGAAAGACCTGTGTACCTAAGTGAGAACTGTAATCTCTCCAACATGCTAGGGCCTGCTGTAAGAGTCAGAGCACTTGGAGCTGCTGTTTGACAAGTTGATGGGCTTTAAAAAATGAAGAAAGAGCAAGGTTCTCTCCCTCTGCTTGGGCACTGCCTCATTCTATTTTCACTCCTGTTTCTCGTTTATTACTTCTGGAGCCCGCAAGAATGCATTTAGGTTTGAGTAAGCTTGTTATAGAACTCTACAAAAAAGCATAATTTAAATGGGGAACATTTATTTAGCTTTTTATTGCACTATCTTGCACTGCTGTCTGCCACTACCACTGTTTAAAACAGGTATCTTTTTTCTAAGCTAGATGAAGACCTTTCAGTTCAGTGCACTTCAGTACGCATTTTGAAGCAGTTTATTTCTAAAGTGAAACTAAATGAATAGTCTTTAAAATGTTGTGAGCTGAATTTTAATAATAATAATTTCACAAATAACTAATCCAGCAGTCGTATTTATGGGCAAGAAGCTGATAAAATAACTTTCTGACTACAGAAAAGATGCATCTACTTTAATATGGAAACTGTTCTAGAGGGTGGGTGCCTTCCTGACTCACCGCTACAATGGTTTTAGCTTTGCTGTTACTGTTCCTGTGCAAATTCTGGGGCTACGTTTATTCTTCATCTACTCTTCATATTTTCATTAGAAACAGTTCTTTTTGTAGTTAGTGCAGGTAATTATTTGCACTCCCAAGCATTCAGAATCTTCAGGGGTTTACATGAGGAAAAGAACTTGCTATGGCCATCTTCATTTTTAATAAAGGTTAGGAAAGCACTATCTTGATAGACTGCGACCCTTCCTGCAGACTTAATTCTAGGATTATATTATGTAAGAAGCTGCCACTCTGCTTTTACAATGATTGCCAACACATCTTTGGGATCCCTTATTGACATTATTCTGCAGAATTATTTTCATTTGATAGAAAAACTACTGCATTCCTGCAATAATAGTTCTAACATATAGTGTGGCAAGCTCAAGTGGGATGGGCTGAAGTAACTATTTAGCACAGTGATACACAGCAAAGCAGTACTGTGTAATTTGTCAATTTCTATAGGAAGTAGTTCAGAAATTCTGAGTCTTACTAAAGTAAGTAGTTTCTTTTTTCCTTATGTTTCTGAGTGTTTTTGATAGGTGATGAATGCAGCATAGGTTCAGCAACAGACCTGACTGAAACAAGTTCTATGGTGGATGGTGACTGGACCATGGTGGATGAAAACTTCTCCAGTCTAAGTTTAACTCAGTCGGAGCTTGAACATATCTCTCTAGAACTGGCTAGTAAGGGGCCGCACAAGTCACAGGTCCAGCTGCGGTAAGTAATGTAAACTTTGCATTTGAAACTTTAAATTACTAGTGTGCAGTATTAGTAGAAACACTGTCTACAGAATTACCCTGGGATTTTGTCTTCAGAGTGGAAAAAGAAGTAAGTAGACTGTTATTTCTGTGTAGGTACTTGCTACATATCTTCATGGAAGCAGGATGCCTGGATTGGTGTATTATTATAGGCCTTATCCTCAGAGAATCTTCAGTAATCAACCAGGTTTTCAGTATAATGCAATCCTCTGATACTGATCGAGAAATCTGTCAGAATATCAAGACTGGCCTATATGCTGTTGACAAATGGGCTTCTACAGATTGGTAAGTGTTATTTTCCACCTTTGTTTTCATTCCACTTGTAGGTAATTAGTTACCTAAAAAGTAACTTTTGAGTTATCTCAGCCTTAGCTGAAATAATTATTTAAAAGCACTTTTGCAGCACATCTGAGGACAGTCACTTACTACAGTTGTGATCAAACTGGA
>VZSZ01010439.1:51969-63947 GCA_013398815.1 Ibidorhyncha struthersii
ATTTTTTTCCTCTATTTAAAAAAAAAAAAAAAAAACAAAAAGAGTTTGTATACAGGAAGGATTATAGAAGATACTCATTTATATTAAACATCTCCCAATAAATGCTGCTTTTCAGGTATATGACAGAAGTACTATTTTTTAATTCAGTCATGGTGTTCTATACTGTTGTTTTCCTAGCCCTGGGTACAAGCCATTTCTAAATATCATCAAACCACAGATCCAGAAACTAAGTGAAATAGCAGAAGAGCAAGTACAGCCTGAAGCTTTTCAGCCAGTGAATCCTTCTAAGGTTACCGAACAAGTGAACCCCAGAGCTGAGGAAAGCAGGACTTTGTCTAGCCATGGCACTAATCCTCAGAGTGATGCTGGCAACAGCAATGCAAGCAGGCATGAAGAGGACAAGTCTAAGACAGAGGATGAGGATTCATTCCAAGAAGGCAGTTATGACTGTATTGTGTCTTAAACGGAAGATGAACAACTTCCCAAGCATCAGGTGTGAAAGGAAGCAAACCAGCTCTTAGACATGCTTCCATGTTTTGGATGTGAACTTTTTTCTTTTTTTTTTATTTTTCAATCTTTGAAATTTTTAGTGGGGATAATTAAGCAGCAGTTTCATCTAACTTCAAAAGGAGGCAAGGTTTTTTTACGCAATCTTCAGACTGCAGCTTTAGGTTCTGATACTTCAGAGTGTTGAGAGACAGGGAATGCATATGGAGACAGGTTCAGCCAATGTTCATCAGTACCTTTACATCACCAACACATTCTGAAGAAACTACTTATCTTTTGCTTGAGTTTAAAAGGCGAAGAGGGGATTAAATTTAAAAACTGTTATCCTGCACAGCTTGCCTGCCTAAGAAATGTCTGATCAATGCAGTTAAGATTGGTTCGATATCCATATTTTGTATTAAAGGACTGTAAAATATATTGTATGTTTTTGTGAATACTCTTGTACAAATACTCAAGGTTGTACCGTATTTGAAGGTACCTGTATGTACTGTGCATGTTTCTAGATGACTAGTAAAGTTAAAGCAGAGTTGCACTTCTTTCTGGATGAGGCATACTTCACTGACCTAACATTGACACAAGGTGGCTTACCTGGTTTTTACTGCCACTTACAGATCTTGTAGTTGGGTTTAAGGGATTGCTGAAGGTTATTTATTTCATTGTAAATTCTTTTCTGAAAAATGGATTTTTAAATGTAAATAATCATCATAATACTCTTGCTATGGAAAATTAGTTTAACAGCTCATACGTAAACATTTTTCAAACATTTTATAATATTGCATACTTGTAACTAAGACATATTTAACTTTCATACAATGTTATGGAAAGCTGGCTGCAGAAGTCTGTTGCTTGGAGGTACTTATTTTTTCTAGCTGCTGTCCCTATGTAATAACTACCTGTAACAGTATTAATTTAGATATTAGCTTGTTTGTACTGTGCAATCTGAACAAAAATGCAACATTACTCATTTTATACAAAATAAACTAGTTTATTTTTTATAACATCACTTGATTACTGACATGGACCAAACTAGTCATCATAGGTAGTTATAGCATCTGTTGCTTTTCTAGTGTAGTTACTAAATGCGCATCCATTTTAAACTCTGAAAGTTATGAGTATTCACAATTAAGTTGAAATAAATTGTGATTTTATCATCTTTGTTTCCTTTGTAGATAGATCAAGTGCTTTAAAATGTACAAATATTAAAACTGTTGCTTTAGAATGGCTTTACTAAGCCAATACAACCAGTACAAGTGCAATAATTGCGAGTATTACTTGGAAAGCTGGAGATTTTAGTGAATGCAGCTTGAATTTCCATTTAAGAGTTGAAACTAATATTGAAGTTACAGGAAAGAAACGTGGTTCAAGAGTTCCAGCATTAAGCTTCGTCTGCATTGTAGCTACTGGTTACAGATAATGTCTATCATACCTACAAGCCTGTTGTGCTCTCACGTCAAAATCCATTATTGTTATAAGGGGATACTTAAAGCTTTTTTATGATAAAAAACCTGCTTAATCTATGTTAAAAGAAATAAAAACTGTGCTTCAAGTTAATATTTTCCTGTGATTCTGTGGTAATGATGTAAGCCAAGCCCATCCTGATCAGCTTTCTGCTGTTCAGGTTTTGGATCTGTACAAGTAAACACATACATTAACTGATATACTAACATTCTTAATATTAGTATCTTACTACTGTGCTACTGTTGTTTAGTAGTTAAATCTTTTTAGTTGTGAAATTTTAGAAGTTTGTACTACTTTAGTAGTAATTATCTCTATGCAAATCTTATGTGCTAATTTTGTATTTCAATTTTACTGCTGTTATACCTGTAATTAAAAGACAAATGTATTCAACTTTATTTGAAGTTACTCCTGTGGAAAACAACTATTTCTGACTTCAAGCCACTGGCAGTAAATTACCAGAATTCAAGTAGGGTTTTCTCAGCGAAACAAAGCTCTCAAAGAAAGTACCTGATGAAGATTGGTTTAGCTTGCTACATCATACCCCTATGGCCTGTTTTACAGGATGAAGGTATCAAGCTTCTAAGTTAAAAATTACCTTATTAGTACAACTTTGAAGTTACATCTGTCCATTGTTTTGAAAAGAGATGTATTGGGTTTAGGTGGCAAGGGTGTGGTAGCAAGAGGGACTGTGGGGGGGGGGGCCTTGATGAGCAGAACAGCTCATTCCAACAGACCCACCATGGCAACAGCTGAGTCCATCTGTCAAGCTGGTGCCCCCTCTCTGATAATGCATTTAACAAGGGGTAAAATATGCTGTGCAGCAGCTGTGAGACAGATGATTGAGGAAAAAAATGCAAGGAACAGTCCTGCAGACAGCCAGGCCCCATAAAGGAGGAGCAGGAGCTGGTGCTCCAGGTGCTGCAGCAGAGATCCTATAGCCTGTGGATTTGTGCAAGTATAACTATTAACTGATGTACTAACATTCTTAATATTAGTATCTTACTACTGTGCTACTGTTGTTCAGCAGTTAAATCTTTTTAGACCATGGTGAAGCAGGCTGCTTCCCTGCAATCTGTTGCAGAGCACATCAGAGCAGCTATCCAATGCTGTAGCCTGTGGAAGACCCTGCACCACAGCAGGTAGATGAACCCTGAAGGAAGCTGCAGCCCACAGAAAACCCATGCAGGAGCAGGTTTGGCAGAACTGCAGCCCATGAGGGACCCATGCTGGAATAGTCTGTTCCTGAAGGACTACCCCAGCAAGAGCAGAATCCATATTGGAGCAGTTCATGAGAGACTGGATCCCATGGGAGAGACTCCATGCTGGAGCACGGGAACAGTGTGAGGACAAAACTGCAGCAGAGAGGAACTGTTATGGACTGACCATGACCTGATCCTTGACTGACCATCCCTGATCACTCTGCACCATTGTGGAAAAAGAGGCAGAAGAGCAAAGTTGAGTCTGGGAAGAAAGGGGAAGGTGGGGGAAGGTGGTTTGATTTTTCCCTTTGTTTGTTGCTATCCTACTTTATTCCTAATTGGCAATAAATTAAATTAGTTTTCCCCAAGGCCAGTTTGTTTTGCCTGTTACAGTAACCCTGTCTCAACCCATGAGGTTTTTCATTTTATTTTCTCCTGGCCTGCTGAGGAGAGGGCATAGGAGAGCAGTTTGCTGGGCATCTGGCACCCAGCCAAGGTTAACCCACCACAAAAGGTTTATTCATCTGCAAATACGCACTATTACCTCAACCTAAACATGGGAAAAATGGGCCATTTAACCAGCTGAGGGTCAGCATTTTCTATGAATTCCAACTCACTGTCTCTCCTCTCACTTTGCTTATCTAGCTCACGTAAAACTGGCTGCCCTGGTTCTTGCCAGCCTGGCCTCCTTCAGTGTTCAGCATTTAATGTCATAGAAAGTTGTCCAATATCCTCCTTCACCAGTGTTTGCATATCATCAAGTTTTTCTGATCTGGTTCTCATCCTGTACAAAACTAATTGTCTCTGAAAAACAGCAACAATGCTAGATTCCTTGCTATCCATTAAAAAAAAAAAAAAATCCTCTCAACAGGGTATACTTGCAAAACTGCTTGAGGCAGGGCACATTTCTGAGGATAATTTTCTCCATCACTTTTGTCAACCAAAGTAAGCTCATTTTTCACTAGTATGTTCTAGGCCAAAGCAACCAGTTTAAATGGTTTTAGAGCAACAGTGTAAGCTACAGGTGGAGATCCCCTGCTAAGTAAAGAGAAACACAAGTGCATCACGTAGCCAGAACCTGTATAAAAGAGGTCCCTTCCTTTCATTATAAACTGAGGGGAGAAGTTGTCTACAGCTATAATGGTATTACAGGAGACGATCGGTGACATTGAGGGTGGTAAGCTGGCTTCAACTGAAGGAAGTAGAGCCCCCATGAAAAACAAAAGGCCACAGACCAACTTATTACCTCATCATAGTTTCCTATCCTAGAGCTGAAGACTGTTTAGATGCTCTAGTAGTAGTTCCAGTGCCTAAACACAGGCAAGGGAGGAGCTTTCACATACCAGGTGCAACTGGCTCAACTTGTTGAGTTTTCCATTTATCCTGTACCATCTGAAATAAGTAAACTCAAGGAGTTTCCTACCAGAGAGCACCGAGAATTCACAACAGCCCACAACCGTCAGCTGAAGTTAGCTAAACAGATCAGACAAAAGGCACCTAACCACTCTTTCACAGCTTTTTTCAAATTAGTTTCTTATCAAAAAAATAAACACACCACCACCCCCCACAGAAAAAGCAACATCCCTGAATAAACCCAACATGGGCAGCTTCCTAAGACAGTTACTTAAATTCACTTGTACCTATTGGCTTTGAAGCTTGTATTTGTTCCGGAGTCTCAGACCACACTGACAGAATTATTCCTTTCTAGACAAACTACTGCTAACTTTCAAGACTGATTATTATAGCTTTCTGAAACAATTTTTTTAAAAAACTGTTTTGTTAATGGCCAGTGATGCTTCACACTGTGCTTGAAATATAGGTAGCAGTGACTAGATCTCCCCAAACTGGCTTATACCTCTTGCTCAAGTCTCAGCTTTATCCTTGGCATGTTCTCAAGCTGCATCTGCAGCTTTGACAGAACCATAAAGTGTCAGAGCCCAACAGAACCTCTTCTGCATTGAACAGGGAAGCCTGACCAATGTCTATGACTAATTTATCCTCTGAGACTGGAACAGATTTTAATGAAGACTGACAAACCATGTTCTAGCTTCAAAACAGAAGTCACATGCAACTTCACATTGTCTAACCACACAGTTTTGTGACAGCCCTTATGGTTACTGATCTTGCAGGGCTTTTTAACCATCCTTCAGTAAGACCACATAAGATCTAAAATGGGTCATCCTGCAGGCTCCTTCCAGATTATTACCAAGAACCAGATTAGGGTTACCACCCAAGGAAAACATTACAGCATTACCATGCAGGCAAACTCTTCAGCAGCTGTCCCACATGCTACAATTAGCTCTGTATAGACTTGTCAGATCCTGTCTATCTGATTAGTGTTTTCCCAACAGGCTTGCAACCCAACCTGGATTGAACAGACATTAAAGACAGGTCTTGCTAACACAGAACAGCTCCACTCAGCTCAACAGTCTGTCACATTGTGTATGATAGCTGAAATTCTCCTGTTCATTGCACCTATCCCAACACTTTGCTTCTTGAAATGCCTACTTCTACCTGACAGGCAATGTGAAGGTAACACTCAACACTGCATTAGATTGCATAACCACAACAGGTACAGCCTCCTTTGCAAACGCATGCTTACATTGATAAAATACTTATTTATGAAGCTTTTTTACCTATAGATATGTAAGAGTACTATATATGTTAATAGAGAACATAATAGATTCTCAAAGCCATCGGAAGTCAGGGAAGAACTCTAGCATTAAGGAACAGTAAAGCAATTTAGAAAAGACTGCATACGTAAATTGTTTCAGATGAACATAGGGGAATTCCAATGAACTATCTGCTTATTGCTCTTACTAAGAATAAAGACTTTTTCTACTCCTGTACCCTTCTATCCTTAAAATTACCAGCTGCTTGCTTTTTGTGTATTTCACAGAACAAGACACACAATACTATTTTTGAGAAATAATAAATGACAGTAGCAGAGGATTAATCTCCTTGTGCTGAACAGAGAAGCAGATGGACACTACAACAGTTAGCAAAATTTTCCATCCTGTTTTTCTACCTGTGACCAACAATAAATTTGCTCTCACTATCAGTTTTACAGAAAATACTTAGTTTTGCTACCAGTGACTCTTCCACACCACATCTTTTTTCAAGAAGAACCTTCCTCTCTAGGCAACCAGTCAGGGCCCTCATTTTAACATTTCTCAGCTCAGATAATTTTTACTTTAATGGCCATGTGTATCTTCCACACAGCTCTAACTTTAGCTGCCTAACTCCGGTATCGCTTAGCAGTATTTCCACCCCAAGCTTAAATAAAACATTAGTGCAGTGAATAAAAAAAAAAAAATGCCTTTAATCACACTGAAAATCAGGTTTCGCTGATTAAGTTTCACTTTTATTTACAAAGAGAAATTCATAACAAACTAGACATCTCTCATAATTAAATTATTTAATAAAGATTAAATCCTGAGTTAGCAGAAGTTGTTGCTTCACTGAAGTTGCAGAAATTGCTGACAGGCATTTTTATATTTTTGGCTCCCCGTACGAATTCCTCACACAGCACTTTTTCAAAGCTTTAAATCAGAGGCAAAACACAAGATAAAAATCAAAACTGAGGAAGATGGGAAATATCAGTGCAGCCTCAGTTAACTAGCTGTGCTTCAGCTAGAGTACAGTACGAAACATTCGTTGAGATTCAAGACATGAATTATGGACAAAACACCGTTTTCTCAAATCAATAGCACTTTTAAAAAAATAAAAAAATGCATAATACAGGGACTATAGTTTCAAATCAGATACAATCGAGTGATGATTAGTGCACGTTACTGTAGAAAGACCCATTGCTTTTAAGATAATAATGGCCAGTTTATTATGATTACAATAATTAAACCTCCTTCCCTGATCCATGAGTCAGTTGAGAATCTTCACAAATGTACTTTGCAACAAATGAAACCGGTTCTTGCCACTACCATACACAACTACAGAACAATTTGAAGGAAAAAATACCTGATAGGGGAGCTGCTGTCCATCACAGCTCACACAAAGTAAATCTCACATAATTTTCTTTCATGTGCCCTGTAAACTTCCCAGTACTGGCATGTTTTTACTTGAAATGATGATGCATGCATGAAATCGGCTTTGTATGCGATTTGGCAATACTCACAAGATGAACAAAATACTAATTTGTACAATTTTTAGTGTGGTACTGATGCCACATGTTTTATATATAGTTTGGAAAAAAGCATGAAGAACTTCAGGTACAGAGAGTTCTTTGAATGTTAGAAACTAACATTACACTGCACTGAAAAAAACTTGGGAGTGTAAAAAAAGAGAGGCTAGTGGCTTCTGAACTCAAAGCTTGTCAATTAAATCTGGAATATATTCTAAATCCCTCACAGTGATTTATAAAATCCATCCCGTGGAAATAAAACGAGTGCAATCCAGAGATATTAGACATCTTTTTAAAGATAACTCTTCTTGGTATTTTCCCTTATGGAAAGCAAACCGTATTTTAGGAAAGAGTTAAATGTATTAGCAAAGTGCAATACTGTCACATTACCAAAAGTCTCTCCAGAGGAGATAGATACTAAAAATTAGCTAATTCTAATAAATTAGAAGATAACTTGAAATTTAGAGTAGACTAATTGTAAGACATCCACCAAAAGGAGTGGGGACTTAGCCCTCTCACATACAGGAGAGCAAGTGACATGCTTATACACTGATACTGAAAGATCCCAACAGGAACAAAACCAAAAGATGACAGGTCAGACTTACCCACTCGAGTTGTAACACTGGAGACAGGCAAAAGGGTAGGAACTGAGTTTTTAACAGAGACTTATTATTTGGAAAATATAATATAGATAAATAATTACCACATTCCACCATAATACCAATTTTCCTGCATTGTGCATTTGCCAAGGACTGCAAATGCAACGTACACAAGCATCCTAGCTTTCAGTGACTTCATCCAGTGACAAAAGTAATGTTTACAACATTGCCAGCTCTGTGATCCCCCATGTGAACAAGCATCTTTTAGCTGAAGGTCTCACTTTAATGGGATGGATAGGATTGGTAGGCAATAGTCCCCACATGTGTGTGAAGTATGGTTATATTTTACCTAACACAGAAAGAATTTCATGAGGCCCTTTCACTGCAATTGCCATCATATTATGCTTCTCAAATGCAGTTTTCATTTTAAGACACCCAGTAGTCAAACTGCCATTTCAGTGGAAGAACCAAGGTGAACTGTGTTCACGTTGACATGAAATATCACTATATCCCCAAGACAGCAGTAGTCTTTAAATAGTCCAACTGCCAAAGAAACACCATTTGTCGACAAAGTACTTTAAATTCTTGTGAAAGTCTCTGGCACATTGTTAGAACGCATTTGTCAGAGATTACCCTATTAGCACTCCATTACTGTCAACATTAAAAGACAAAAAGGTCGTAAGTGCAGGACCAACCAGAAGAAAACGTCCAGTTTGGAAACCTCTCCAGTAAGGCATGGAGTTGAGGTGACTTTTGATCTTCTCCAAAAAAGTAATGTGCTGCTATGGCAAGGGAGACTATTCCATCAGAATGCTTTTCTGGGGCCTGAAAGTGAGAAAAGGGGCAACAGAGTATTTATGATTGTTTATGGCTTTTAAATGTAAGATAATCCAGATGTACTTTTCTACAGACTTCATATCTGTGCAACAAACTTTGTCCTGCAGCTCTTTATCCTATATGTTAAAACACTTCCTATCTTCAAATGTATCAGTCTGATACACACAGAGTTCAATTTGAACTGAACTGGGAACTAGGTATTTGGACTGCAGTGCCTCTGACATGTTAAATAGATGGCACATGCTCTAACTTCAGCCCTCATATCTGTCAGTTTTGCTGACAAATCAAGACATGGAGTCCAACATAGCATTTATATTGATCCTTCTGTTGTGAATCCTTAGGATGAAAATCCTTTTCTGCCTAGCTTTGCCACTATCAATCTTGCAAAGCTTGTCACCCTGCAGATTCCTGTCTGCCTTTACCAAGTACCCTCAGAGGATTATTTGGTAAAGTGTATAGATTGCCTGATCCAGGTCGGAACAAGCAACTTTATGAACTTTCAAAGGTTGTTGTCATATTTACTCAAAGAATAAGACGCTCTTAAACCTATAATAAAAAACCATACAGATCTGCAAAAAGTTCTTCACTGGTAAGTTAACAGGGGCAGGGATCATAAATCCCACTGGAACAGCAATGCTGGAAGCCTTGCTTCCAACTGAAAATAACGTAGAAGAAAATTTAGAAGACAAAGCTTTTACAACTCCTTTCAAGATAGGTAAGTTTCCCACCAAGGACTCCCTGTAATTTCCCAAAACCAAGCAAACCAAATACATAAAAAGGAAACTACTCACAATAGGAAAAAGAACTCTGAAATAACAGTAATAAAGATAAAACTTCAGGAACTACGATGTTAAGATCTGAGAAATCCAAACTTACAACCTCAGACCCTGGAGACAGGAAAAATATTCTCCCTTTGGCTGTTTGGCAAGTGGATTAAGCATCAAAAATATATTTTGCTGATATATAAAGCTGAGAGACAAATTAGAAGAGGGAAGCTAAAATTAGGATCTATCAAATAAAGCAAAGCTTAAGAAATTTATTATGACATTTTTCACAAAAGAATGCCAAAATGGTGACAACAGGGCAGACCAAGGGATCGTCGGCTTTCCGGCAGCAGCATACTCACCGTCAGTTCTACCCAGAAGTGCCACGGTGTAGCCTGCAGCCCGTGGGAGTAAAACACAAAGTAGTCTCCTCCTAAGCTAGCCACTGGCACACCATCCCCAAGAGACCAGGAGGACAGACCTGCCCCTTCATGGGGCCGAACATACAGAGACATGTGACTTGGACCTGCAGAGACAAGGATATGTATATCTAGATGAAGGTGGAGGTAAAATAACCATCTATTTTCCTATACAGTAACATGTTACATGTGTATTACGATTCGTGTCTTCCAAAACATGATACAGCTGTCTCCTCTACAGAAGCTTCAATTATTTCTAAGCAGTGAGATAAATGAGATGATGATGTAGAAGAGGAACAGAGCTATACAATGGACTTTAAGAAAGGTCTTGCTATAAAAAGATCAAGGCTTACTCAAAATAGACAAGGTTATCAGTCTCCCAAATAACAACCACAACACAATACCCACAGCTTCTACTGTGTTACAAAACTGAATTAATTCATGCTAATCTCACAAAGCTTACTATCTTGGGAACAGCACTAGAACCTGCAGTACTGGAGTCAACACCTGATTTATTATGGGCATAAAAATAAACACAAATAACAAACCAGAAGTTTCAGTCACTCACCAGATACTTCAAAGCTTAACCTCACACTGTTCCAGGGCATCAGCTCCTTGGACAGAACTTTGAAGTGAATGGGGCTTCTTGGAAAAATTTCTGGAGCAGGAAGATACCAGTTTTTCCTGGGGAAAAGAGTTTAACTTATCCTCAATGCAACACTCAGAGGTATTAAATATAAGGAACCAAGAAGTTGTCTTTACATAGCTGACTGTGCTGTTACTAAATGAAATATTCAAAAGCTAGTGATTCTAGCAGAACGCAAGTAAAATTAGCAGCTTGTGGACACACAAATATTTAAAGGGCATATTAATAGAAAATTAGGCATCAGTGTGTTCATTCCTTACCTTCATCTGCCTTAATTTAAAAACTAATAAAATAAGTACGAATATTTGCATCTTCAAACTGCTGCACTTCTGCTCACAAGATTCTTGGGGCATGGGAAATAGTCACAGCAGCTAGATTTCTTCTGTGGAGACTAGCTACTCTAGACTTCCTCTACTGTCAGCTGGGGTGAGATGGGGAAGGGAAGAGACGTACATACTCCAAATCTGAACTGCCCTTTAGAACGGCACCCTTCACCTTTTTCTTCACTGGTCCTAATATTGATTTTCCACACATCAACTTCTACAGCTCCTGCAGCAGACCCAGCAATGTCTTGCAGAGATTCTGGCAGAAGACACTGCGGCTAAATAGAAGTTCGAGTGTCTTCTGAAGTGGACGGATCATTTAATCTTAGACCAAGATTAGCCTTACTTTTTCTTCCCTTACAAAAGCAAGACTGCGTAAGTGACCAATGTGCTTTGGCAGTAAATGTTCAAGTGAAGCAGTGTTCACACCAACCGGAACATGAAATGCACTGGCAGAATCCAAGGAAGGCCACAGAAAGGAGCCTGCTCCTCGCATGGAGTTCTAATGGTATCGTTGATTTCAGGTACATGGGGAGTTATATGAGATATTCCATTATAATCAAATCCATTAATCCATATACCAGAGTCACTTTTAACCACATTTCCATCTAGGTCATGAAATCTCCTGCTTGTGTGCTAGAAGAAAAAAAAAATAGAAGAAAAGATACACAGAAAGATGATGGAGCCTATGCAGTTCGCATGAGTCAGAAGTGATTCTGAAATATCTTCCATGTCAATCGTTAAAGTCTACTACTACATTCACAGTATGGACTGAACACACATCTGAGTATTAATGAATATATAATTACTCAGATAAAAGAAACACATTATAAAAACACCTACATTCAGAAGATGACTGTGCCTGTTAAGTATTTGCTCATCCCCCATCACATTCACTTTTAAAATTATCATTGCTTAGTCAACTCTCACACTTAAAACCGCCTAAAAAACCCAGCTCCTTCTGACACAGATGAACTGAACACTGAGACTGAATAAGGCAAACATTAGCAATTCTTTCAAATCCAGAAGTAATCACTAGAGCTTTTAAATCAACCACGAAAGGAAAGGTTACTCTTGGGGGCGGGTGG
>VZSZ01010441.1:0-48890 GCA_013398815.1 Ibidorhyncha struthersii
AACCCTGACTATTCTGTGATTCTATGAACATGCCTGAAAAGCTTTGCCTTTGCCATGTTACAGCTGACATTACATTTACTGCAGCTGCAGCAGCACTGCATATAAATCTGCTGTTTGGTGGCTGTAGATTTTGCCCAGATCCCCTCAGATGACAGGAAGTCTTACACTGGCCTGACGGTTTGTTTCAGCAGTCATTTCTCCAGGGCATGGTATTAATATATCTTCATTGTGAGTCAAATACCACACCGGCTGGAGCACTCTGGCAGGAAAAAAATCCTCTCCCATAAAACCAGAAGCCCGAGTCAAAGATCAAAAAGGTTTGTATGCCAATAGAAATTGCACTTTGGGGATGCCTAAACCCATCTCAACAGACTTTGAAAACATTGAAGGACTAAGAGTACAAAGCTCAGAAGAATAGATTGTATTCTATAACCTGCTGCTCTTGGCTACCTCCAAGACACAATGCTTTTAAGAAAGCAAAAGAAAACAGCTGAGCAATGGATTTCATTACTATTATTAATGCTGAATGAAACTTTTCTTCCCTAATAGTTTGACAGGCGAACCAATGGCTTAGCCTGGCCGCCTGCCAACCCCAGTGGTGAGCACTGGGGAGCACACTTTCCCAACCCCTGTAGATATCATCTTACAACCCGAGGCATATGGTTTGATTACCCTTATCTGAACTTGTATGTTATTTGTATCAATAGAGTTGCTCGGATGCAAAAATAACCTCAATGACTTCCCGTAATGCTGGATTCCACTAAGCTTGAGACTCTGAAGAGGCTTTTCAGACACTTGCTCCAAGTGCATTAGCAATGTGAAGAAACATTTTTCAGTCTAAATCCTAACATATGTTACTATGATGTGACACAGTCACTTTTCCATGCAAACTTTTTTGAATGAGACAATTTCTGATGCTCAGTCTTTCAGTGGGACCCTTGCAGTATTAACTTTTTCTCGGAGCCATAGCTAATGAAGTCACGTTATGTAAAAATAGCAGCCACCACTGCTACACAGAGAATCACTTAAAAAATGGATCCTAAAGTCTCAAACACCAGAATGCAAATGAAAAACAGTTTCTATTCATTTATTCAAACTATTATTTTTACAAAACATATTCTGAGGGTAGAAAAGTGGTGACCTATGATTTGCCAGACTCCTGAAACTGGCAGCAGCCAACAGAAAGACCTGGCACCACAAAGATGACCAGAAAGCTGAACACAAGTCCAAATTCAAGTGGAAATTAATGGGAACTCAGGTTCCCTTAATGCAGGGGTAGATACCCAGAAAAAGGTACAACTGTTAACATCTTAACCACAATAGCAAATGCATTATCTACATCTCATAACAAAAGGGAAAAAAAAAAACACCCTGAAGAGCAACAGATGGAGGTTAGAGAGAGTAGAATCAGCCTTCTCAAGAATTGCTTTTACCAGACAGACACTGCACAAAACACAGAGATTGCAAATCCATTTCCCCTTGGTTGTCTCAGGTTAGACAGCACGCCTGTGGATTAAAACAAAAACAAAACCCCTGACTCTCTGTCCATATCACCTCCCCCATTTTTGCATTTCCAGATGGACTCTCATAGGCCAGAAAGCAGAGATCTTTTGCTAGACCCACAACTTTTAGCACAGTGGGTTTTTTAACCCTCTTCTTGAAAACAGTTGATTATATATTGCTGTCATAAATTTAGCCTAGTAACAGCTGTGACAGATTTACAGGGGATGTGTTTTTTTATTACTATCTATTATTCATGGTGTGTTAGCCCTTACAATGTGTTTAGCCAAGAGAAAAAAAAAAAGATAAGATATCCTCTGGTTGATTATTGACAGGTACTTGGCAGCCTGCATCTCCGAGACTGCCTGGTCACAAATAAAATGAATCCAGCCTCCAAAAGCACCGATTCGATAATTTGACCATGTCAGACTGGGAAATGATATGGACAGAACAGGACAGGGGCAACCATTTGTAACAAACACTATATTTTTTGTCTTTTAAATCCCAGGCAAAAGTTTGTCAGAGGAGCTACGCTGTCAGCCCAGGAAGTATGTGGTACACACACCCCCAGAAACAGCCATGGCAAGATCTACTGACCCAGAAGCCTCCTCCACAGGAAAGCAATGTGTGGTCTAGAAGTACCACAGCCCTACAACCATGTGCAAGAGGGGGTTTTGGGTGACGAATAGGTATCCCAGGGGACTATGTCAGGTATCAGTCAATCACAGATGTCCTTGTAGGACATGGAGCAAATCTCACCTCGGCCCGAAGAACACCTTCACTAACACACACTGCTCTAGCTGCCTAGACAGCTACATGGGCACCTTTAGCTATGCTCTAGGCAATACAGATCAGAGCCTGGCTGGTATGATTCACACTAGGCCAGAGTTTGGGAGGCATGGATATCAACTGCAAAGCCACTAGGAAAGAACAAAAGTCAAGAATCAGCCCCAGGCTGTTCAACATGCCAGTGGCCCCAGAGACATCACTTTTCTTTCTAAGCAAACCAGAAGACCCCAGGACATGCCACTGAACTGTGTTCCCCTTCAGCAGTTAAAGCCTGGTTTCTCCCCAAGCTGTGTGTCTTGAGCTTCCCTAGTTTTAAGTAGGAGGCAGCTTCCAAGGGGCAGGGAGAATTGCCAGTGGCATTCCTGACACCAGCTTATCTTGCCAGTACCATCCTTTAAAAAAGGGTAACAGGGACAACTTAAGTCCCTCACTTCACTCACACAGAGTTGCCATAAAAGTACTAATCATACGTTTTTACCTTGTCTCTATCCTACGGAGTTCAAATGCTGCTCAGGAATGACATCCCTGTTGCACTTTAAGAATCTATAAGGCCTGATCCTAAAAGCATGGTGTGCAGGGATTGTATCTTTCAGAGGCTGAGCTTCCTAAAAGAGGAAAGCTAGGGGAGAAACCTACAGAAATGTGGTGTGTTGAGCAGAGGTACCAACAAATACAGAAGTTTGCCCTCAACCCCTTTGAATTCACTGCGATTACAGCAGCTGAATTCTCTCAAAGAAGGTTCACCCCCTCTGCCTCACAGTGAATGAAAACGCTGCTGGGCACATCCCAGCAGCTCAATGCCACCTTCTCACTGGAATTTGACTGTCCAGACTCTCTACCTATGCACCAACTGCATCACTCCTCAGTTTGGTTTACTTCACTCACCTCCAAGCCACCACTGCTCATATAGGTATATAAGCACCAAGACAAGTTTTACAGAAGTAATTTCTTTAAAACTAGGCATTTGTATTGTGCTCTGAGCTGAGGATCTCTGCCAGCAACACAAGCAAAAGATATTTTGGTCAGCTGGGCAGGCTCCTTCTGCTGGGAATTACAAGGACTGATTTCAAGCCTGGGTTTATTTTAATCTTGGTCAAGTCATTTCATCCCTCCAGAGCTTTTCTTTCCAGACTCGCTTGTCTGCTGTTGACTACTAGATAAAGATGAACCTGGGCCAAGTAAATAACAGTTCTTTAATTAGCTTTTCCTTCTCAGCAGTCATGTGAAATACTGTTTGCTTGCACAGCAGAAATAGCAAGGTGAACATGTTTTATTATTGATCTCGCACAGTTCATTGTGCTCACAATTCCCTCACTTAGAAATAGCAAGATAATCAGAGATGGAGATAGCTTCTCAGAAGAGTTTCCCTTCTAGTTATACCCTGAAGTGTTGTTTTAACTCATTCATCATTTGTTTGCTTTGCCTGTTAGCTAGGTACCTCACCCCACCCCTTCGTATGACTTCTTCCTTTGGTTACCTCCATGCATGACTTGACTTCCAAACTGCAAGAAGTCACCTGACAAAGCGCCGTCAAACATTAACTCTGCAAGCACCCTGGTTCCACCAGGGCACCAGCTGCTCATACATCCTGACTCACCAGTCGCCAAGCTAGGTCATCCCACCTAGCACATTCACGTACTAAGCTGCTAACTGCTCTTACTTCTCCATTAGCAGAAGCCACGTGCCTTTTAGACAAAAGATAAACTGTCAGCAACACGCTCATCACTCCTGTGCACAAGTTCTAAGCAGCCTTCTGCTGCTGTTAGAGAAACCAGGAATCCCCCTCCCCAAACGTTGAAACACCGCCCCTGAAAGCTCCAACTGGGTTTCTGTTTGTATGCCTTTACCAGGCATTAGTGACAAAAGCCTGAACTTAAACAAGTACCTTACTACAGTCAGCACTATTGTCATCGTGGGGGCTGTGTGGCCTCCAAAGATACACACAGGCAGCGTGCCCTGACCTCGGAGGAATGCTTGAGCTCAGAGGGCAGATCTGGCGTATCTGCCCATGCCTGCCAGGGGAGAGACTCCCAGGGCAGGCAAGAAGACGATGCAGCAGCAGCCACAGAAAGCACAGCCCAGCAGCCAGATCACAGCAGAAGAGTTGTGACCATCAGGGAGTTGGTTAAATAAAATAAAACTCAGTTTGTGCATGGGAAAGAGAGACTAATCTTCACTCCTGCTAAGACCTGCTGAAGGTGCTAATTGCTCTCTCCAGGAAACCAAATTCCCCAAACTCTAGTTATTTCAAGACACATGGTTCAGCTTTGTTTCATCTCTGTTTGTGATACCAGGTGGGTGAAATTGCAGCAGGGAAAGGAAAAAAAAGAAAAAAACACAGGGAAGGTCTAGTGTTGTGTGACGGAGGCAGTGACGCATATCAAACAGAAGACTTCAAAAGCTCTTATCCAGCACAGGGCTGGGTGATGATGTGTCTCCTCAGAGAAAGCCGATAGCCTTGAGAGACAAAGGGCCCCTAAGAGCCAGGAACACTCTGCACCTCCCTGCCTACCTTCATTAAAGCTTTGGGCCCGTTCCCAAAGAGCCATGTCTCAGCACTGAGGCTGCTGCCAGGGTGGTAGATAAGAGCACAGAAGAGCTGCATCTGCAAACGCTTTCCCTCCACTCCCCCTCCCCGTGCCTGCCTGTTGCACCAGCACGTTAACCTTTCTCACTTCCCGTCCTTCGTTTTCTCTTCTCATGCATGTCTTCCACCATCCCTACGGCCCCCGGATATGGAGGTTGCACCAAAGCACAGCAGCTTCCAGATCTTGGAAACCGCTCAGAAAGCCCCACTGTGCCAGTCTCAGCCTTGGTTTTGCCCAGGACATGCAAACCCAAGGACCACAGCTTGCAGGGAAGGCACAGGCAGATAGTCAAGCTTCAGGCAGAGGCCTGTGAAATAACACACAGGACTCACGCTGCAAATTTGGACAGGAAGGAGGGAGATTTACCAGACCCCACCAGAGCCCTGGGGAGGGCTTTGGCAGGTAGGATGTTCTTTCTCATACTGTAATTCATCTGGGAGAGAACTTCCTTTGCTTCCCATTGCACAATTATCACCGCCACATTTTCAAGCACCTTAACCCATGCCTCAGATATCCCTCCCTTTTAATAGCATTAGGATTTTAAAATCGTTTACCAATTTCTCGTTATCAATAGCATGACCAAAGAGCTCTTAAATGTCTGATTTGGCCTGGAACAGGGACAAGATAGCAAAGAGGCAATATAGTAAGAGATGAGAAAGTAAACGACCCCTTTATCTTGCACAGATTTTCCTTAGGAAACCCACCCTTTTCTATTTCTGGACCCTTTGCAGCCTAGGTTATAAAGGACACACGAGCAAAATCCTAGGTGACAAGTTTTGAATTTAAGCTTGCATCAGCACAGGGCAGATTACAAAGGAGGCAACACTATCACGTCTGCGCCAGGTCACCCCTTCCTAATTGCCCTCTCACCAGGGTGCACTTCTCTCTCAGGTGCACACAGAGGTGCCACAGAAGACTCCAGCACTGCTGACACAACTTTTGGGCTCTGGCAAAGCCACGCACAGATACGGTGCATTCCTGCCCCAGTCCCCAACTGTGACACCCAGCTGACACTCCAGCAACCTCAGGCTCTGTTCTCATCTGTGGCTGGTGACTTCCTTTCCTCGCCGGCAGCAGCTTTGTAAAAACTCGAGTTGCTTAAATAAACCCTGTGAAAGGGAGTGCCAATGCTCTGATGCTTCGTGGGACAATATTGTTTGTGACCTCTGCTTTCCTACCCAAGCCAGAGCTGCTGACACACTTGGGGCAGTTCCCCATTCAGAGGTGCAGACAGGGGCAGGTAAACTTCAAGGTTAACACGCTGAGTTGTCCAGAATTGTTGATGCTGCTTTGCCCTATGTGCTACGTTTCAACTCCCAGTCTGAAGCACAGAGGCTTAGATGGCGAGGAATGTGCCTGCCACAGATCCGCCTGCTACGCAGCATTGGGACTCTGCTCAGACTGAAACATCAGCTCTCCTTAACCAGCAAGGCCTGCCCTGCCAGAGACAGCTTTAAGCAGCCAGAATGCAATATTCCCTTGATACTTGGGAAGAACAAGAGGCCTCTTGGACTCTCTCTTATTTGTTCATAAGCTACCTTCACTGTTTGGGTAGCAAAGCTGTAGCTCGCCCTGCCTTGAAACAGTCAGAGACAAACCACCACACCACTGTTTCACACAAACATGCAGGAGTACCCAAAATCAACTTCCAAATACAGACTTGTTAAAGTCTGTGGTCCTGGATGGTTCTTACTTCTCATTGCTTGCCAGAGTGAACCTTTCTCAAGGGCTCCTGAAATCCCACGTGCCTCAATGCAAGGCAGTAAGGAGGATCTCCAAGCACAGCTACAGGGGGCAGCTTTCTCCTCTTCCTGAATTTTTAGAGACAGTACTTCAAAGAAAGCTGCTTAAAGCAACCAAACTAGCAAGCTCCCCTCATTAAAAGGGAACTGCTGCTCTACCAGATACTGCTGCCATACTCCTGGCAAGCGCCATTCGCAGCATTGCCAGTACTAAGCTAGTGGTAATTAGTAATATTCTTAGATGGGCCACACTTTTGATGCATTTTACAACAGGCAGAGAAGGACAACTGCCCAAAGCCCATGCACTTTGGCACTCGTAAGGAGCCACCTTGGAAGGCCAGCTGCATAAGGTAACTCTGGATGCCGAGTTTTACATGAAAAGGAGATCAACTATTCTCTGCAGGGATACCTACAAGCCCTTTCATTAATTGCTTCATTAGCGTCTTGCAAGGAGAGTTCTGGGCACTCGAGCGGTAAAACCTAAGAAATGCACCCTGCTGGCAGGTGAAATCGCTGGCCAGAATCTGCTCTCTTTGCATTTGCTTCCAAACTTGAAGTTGTGCCCTAAAGAAACCACAAAGCAATCATGCTTCAAAGCATACCTCAACAGGGGGATGGGATTGGTTTGGCTTTCCTTATTGCTTTCCAAAGTCCCAGAAAAGAGGGGATATTATTTGTCTATGGAAATCTCATATGCAGAGTTGCATCTGCGGAAAATAATAAAGAGAGCATTGATGATCGAAAAGCCAAGAAATAACTCTAAGAGGCGTGTGTGTTCATGAAAAAACTACTATTTTGCTTGAGTGTAAACACATTTAAGGAACATGAAAATGCAAAGAATCAGATTACATTACAGATCTGTGATTGCCCTACTTATTTTACACAAACGGACACCAGCCTTTCAAGTTACAGCTCAAATTCTGCAGTACTCTCAAAAAAACTGTGAAACCTCTAAGTCTGAAAAACTCCTGGCTTTCACTCCTGTACCCTGTTGAAACCCTTGACAAGATTTCCTGACCAGGTAGCACAGCAGCTCCAAATTAACACAGAATCATAGAACATGGATGCGACTGAGCAAGTAGTTTTGATGGAACATAATGAGCTGATACAAGAAGAGATTGGTGAGCAGGTTTTTACTCTTTAAGTCTGAGGGTTTCTTTGAATCAAAAAATGAAAGCAAAAATGCTACAGTTGTAAAATCCCATAAGACGTTTTGAAGTGATTTGAAGGGCCAGTTATAAGCGAAAGCCTTTGAGTTTCTCAGAGGCCGAGCTGCTATTCCCTTCTGATAGTTAACAGTCAGGTCCTGGGTACAATAATTGAGGAAAAGCGAATTTCAGTTCTTCAAGCCAATGCCCACAGCAGAAAAACATGCCGCAAATCGATGGACACACTAAAGCAGTGGAGAAGCCAACAGCAGAACAATTCAGAGCCACACCACCATCTCCTGCCACCCTGGCTTAGGACGTTTTCTAAGCATCCTCAACGACTGCCCACACTGCTAACCTTCGGGACTATCGCACAGCGTGCTATGGGCTGCCTATTCGCAGCCCCCATGTGCTTAGTGGCACCACTATGAGCTGGTGATGCGTAACAGCAGGAGAGAGCAACCTCCCATGATGTGAGCTGTGCAGCCTGCTGACTCCAGTGGTGCAGACTGGAATCCAGATGTCCAATCTCTGGCAAAATCAGGCTACTTTTTTTCTTCCTTTTTTTTTTTTTTTTTTTTAATCTGTAGAGCCTGGATATGGGGCTGAAAGAGAGAATGGCACGCTGAAGAAAGAGGGAACTCCACCTCTCTGTTCAAACACAGCCCAATCCCACATTGTTGTGGTAGGTGCCCACAACAATAATTTTTAAAAGGCCATTCTACATATTTAGAACAAAAAGCAGAAATTAAAGCAATGACAACTATTAGGGAAAACCAGCAAAGAAGGGAAAGGGTTATAAGTTCTTTGTACAA
Source organism: Ibidorhyncha struthersii (assembly GCA_013398815.1). Classification (NCBI taxonomy): domain Eukaryota; kingdom Metazoa; phylum Chordata; class Aves; order Charadriiformes; family Charadriidae; genus Ibidorhyncha; species Ibidorhyncha struthersii. The sequence goes on from VZSZ01010441.1 coordinate 8,583, forward strand.
GCTTTGCATCCTATTCATCGAAGGAACTGCTCAGGAGAACACAGGTTACTCTTATAAGAGACAGTTTCACCCTCTCAGCTCAAGGTGATTTTGAAGTACACAAAAATGTATCAGCGGAACACAGCATCACCTATATTCTGCTTCAAGGAGCAAATGTTCAGCCAGGGGAGTGTTCAAACAAAGTGAATGGCTGCCAAGGCCCAAGTTACATGGGTACCCAAAATAAGAATAGTTGCAAGATGCATTTTAGAACGCAAACCTAGTACTGAGAGACACATTAAGATGCAGGAAGTATTTCAACAACACAAGTTTACCAAAACGATCTGTTAGAAGCATTAGGCAAATTAAAAGAAAGTGGCTTCACAATTAATCATCAGAATTATTGCATTGAATATAGTCTATATATAGTACAGAGAATTTAGCTCTGTATCTCTCCTAGAAATTACACATTTTGATTTTTCCACCTCAGATCTTCTTTATTTGTATCCATTCATTCTCCCAGCTTAATCTCACCGACCTGAACGAGGCAAAACATCTTAAAAATCCTTCAGATTTGCCTATGAGTTTTTTTTGTTGCTGGTTGCCCATTGTTTTGGTTTTAAATATCCTGCTTAAAACTGTTTGCTTACATTGTAACCTTTTCATATTTGGCATTTCTGCCAACACCAACAGGGAAATGAAGAAGAAAGGGCTTCGCTATTAGAGAACAGGGAAAGGATGCAGGTCCAGTTACTGGCTATCCTACACAAGCCCTTTTTGGGGCAAATCATCCTGATGGGAATTTTAAAAATGCTCCATGTTTCAGAAATAGATCAATGGCCAAGGTAAAACAAATATTGCCAGCAACCATATTTGTTGTTTATAGGAACATTACACCTCACCATATATCAGCCCCCAAACTCTGCATGCAGACGGCATCTTACCGACACTGCCTTCTTGTGGGGACCTCTAGGAGCACCCTTGGCTCTAAGAAGATCATTTTACCATTACTATATGTTAATTTGTATCAGTTTCCCTGAAGCTTATGACTTTGAAACTTGTAAACCCATTGTATTTGCTGATACTAGAGTCTTCCTGCAAGTTTACATGGACTCAGAGGGGACGCACCTTTACTTTTTACTTCATGAACGTCCCTAGAAGGCAAAAGTTGAACTCCACAGCCTTTTGTGCAAGGCTAAAATCCAAACTGGCACCTACATGATATGAAGATGGCTGAAGTGCAAACTCCTGTTCCTACTGAGGAGACTTCAAGAGGTGCAATAAAACTGTCTCGCATCACCTCAAAAGGATAAGCAATATACCCCGACCAAGAAGCCAGTACCGTAACACATGGAAGTCACAAATCACCACTCACCTATGGTGATGCGACTTGTTATCTGATGGACAAGGCAAAGACAGCAAAGCTAAAAGAGGAGCAATGAATGCTCTTCACATCAGCCAGGAACATGCCAACAGACTTGGGATGCTGGGGGAGACAGCACAGCCTCTTTCCCATCACACCTATATTAATCCTTCCCATTTAAGAAAGGAGATGGAAAGGTACATTGTCACTCCAATGCAGAGTTAAAGAGGATGGAGCTTGCAGCTTCGGGCCTTCCTGCTCTCTCCACTCCAGTTCCTTCACCTGACTGTAAGATGTCTGCTAAGTGCAAATGTCACATACGCACAGGCTTTTGCTCCAGCCAGTTTAGCCAGATGACATTCCTGTTGTCTGCAGCTCTGGACGAGTGAGCAGTATTTGCTTGGTGAGGCTTTTAAGACATTCCCTGCTGCATAGTCCTATTTACCTTATATTCCGTATGTTTAGACAAGAACCTCGGCTCCCATCTTGTACATACAACTGGCTCCTTTTAGCCACGGTGCATTTAAAGTAATCATTTCATGCTTTCCCAATGTGTTAGTTTAGCAAACACAGTGTGTTTGTCACTTAGCCACAGCACAAATCACAGCACACTGCTCACACTCTTTGCTTTCATATAGGGAGATACAAGACTTGCCAGGAACCCAACAGATGGTGGTGGGCAGACGAGAGCTGCAGAGAGCTGCACCCCAGTCCCTCTGCAGAGCCAGAGACTCTCCCTTTGGGATGTCTGAAAAATGCTTGTAGCTCCATCACAAAATAAAAGAAAAAAAAATCACTTTAATACTATCATCTCAAAGCACCTGGATGAAAAGAAGGTTATCAGAAGTAGTCAACATGGATTCACTAAGGGGAAGTCGTGTCTGACTAATCTGATAGCATTCTATGATGAGGTCACTAGATGGGTGGATGAGGGGAGGGCAGTGGATGTTGTCTACCTTGACTTTGGCAAGGCTTTCGACCCTGTCTCCCACATCATCCTCACTGGCAAGCTTAGGAAGTGTGGGCTAGATGAATGGACAGTGGGGTGGATTGAGAACTGGCTAGCAGATAGAGCTCAGAGGGTTGTGGTTAGTGGTGCAGAGTCTAGTTGGAGGTCAGTAACAAGTGATGTTCCTCAAGGGTCAGTACTGGGTCCAGTCCTGTTCAATATATTCATCGATGATCTGGACGAAGGGATAGAGTGTACCATCAGCAAGTTTGCTGATGACACTAAACTGGGAGGAGTGGCTGATACGCCAGAAGGCTGTGCTGCCTTACAGCGTGACCTGGATAGGCTGGAGAGTTGGGCAGAGAGGAACTTAATGAAATTCAACAAGGGTAAATGTAGGGTACTGCATCTGGGGAGGAATAACCCCATGCATCAGTACAGGTTGGGGGCCGACCTCCTGGAGAGCAGCTCTGTGGAAAGGGACCTGGGAGTCCTGGTGGACAACAGGATGACCATGAGCCAGCAATGTGCCCTGGCGGCCAAGAGGGCCAATGGCATCCTGGGGTGCATCAAAAGGAGTGTGGCCAGCAGGTCGAGGGAGGTCATCCTCCCCCTCTACTCTGCCCTGGTGAGGCCGCATCTGGAATACTGCGTCCAGTTCTGGGCTCCCCAGTTCAAGAAGGACAGGGATCTGCTGGAGAGGGTCCAGCAAAGGGCTACAAAGATGATTAAGGGATTGGAACATCTTTCATATGAGGAAAGGCTGAGGGACTTGGGTCTCTTTAGTCTAGAGAAAAGAAGATTGAGGGGGGTCTTGTTAATGCTTTCAAATACTTGAAGGGAGGATGCCAGGGGGATGGGAGCAGTCTTTTTTCAGTGGTGCCCATTGATAGGACGAGGGGTAATGGGCACAAGCTTGAACATAGGAAGTTCCATCTTAACATGAGGAGGAACTTCTTTACTTTGAGGGTGGTGGAGCACTGGAACAGGCTGCCCAGAGAGGTTGTGGAGTCTCCCACTTTGGAGACATTCAAAACCCGCCTGGACGCCGTCCTGTGCAACCTGTTGTAGGTGACCCTGCTCTGGCAGGGGGGTTGGACTAGATGATGTCCAGAGGTCCCTTCCAACCCTGACTATTCTGTGATTCTGTGAACTGCATTGGAGAAGGTGGATAGCAAGCCGGATGGGATGCCCTCCCACAGCAATTTGTGAGGTTTTAAATATCCCAGTTCAGAGAAACAAAGAGAGTCTAAAAATCTCACAATTTCCCCAGAAATAAAAACGCTGGGGGAGGAAAAGAGGAAGAGAACATTTTGTTTCCATTCATTTTCAGGAATTTCATTTCAGTTCCAACAATTTTTTTTAACCTTCAATTAATGCTAGCTATCAAAGTGAAGCAGCATTTGGACCTAAAAACATTGAAACTTTGCCATTTAGAAAAGGTCAAACAATTTTCAAAACATTTTTGTCCAATATTTTTCAGCAAGTGAAATTCATCAAAACCAACATTTTCCCACAAAATTATTCTGTCTCAGACAACTGGCATTTTCTAAGGCATAATGCTTCTCGGGGGATCTCCTTGCCAGCCCAAGGGGCTGGTCCTTCCCTTTTGTCACCAACTAGCCTCTTTGGCAGGCAGCCTACACTGTACTTTCGGACCTTGGTAAGTCACCCAGGCCCCAGTTCAGAAGATCAAGTCAATTGGCTTATTTTGCAGCTGAGCCCCAAAAGCTATCTTGAGGAGCAGAGTTCACGTGGCACCTGTTCCTGCTGCCCACGAGCATGCCATGAGCCCACAAACCTGCAAATCCCAAACACCTGCTTGCTCTTGGATGGGATTTAACAACAAATGACTGTACACAGGGAAGCTGCACAGCAAGGACTTCCCAGGGGGTAGGTATGATATGCAACAGAGATGCAACCATCTTCTCAGCTACAGAAGGTACTTCCATGGGTTGTGAGTGGAGCTTTATAGAGCCTGGCACGCAGTTGTTTCTGCTCTGACTCCACGCTAAGAGGTGTCTGGCTCATATTCAACTTCGTCTTTGCATAGGCAGACAAGCTCAGGTTTGTCAACGCTCATCTGTGTAGACATGAGTAACATGCTGGGGCCAAAGTCACAATCAGGTCCGTAAACACAGTCTCCAGCAGAGCAGAGCAAACCACATCAATTAAAGAAGAGACTGAAGCCTTTACCAGGAACTTACAGGGGGCTGAGTCAACAGGAATGCAGACGTACACCTGCACTGCTGGTGTTGGCTGGCATGGGAAGCAGGAATATCACCAAACAACAGCCACAGGATTATGCAGGATTGTTAAAAACAAAACACAAAAATCCCATATTCTTTTCTCTATATACACGATCTCTCCCCAACGCTACCCATTTTGAAAACCAGAGCAGTACTGAAGGAGCAACTCTGTATTTCAGTAGAAACTAAACACCACCGCTCTCCCTCCCCCTGAAACTCTTAAGATCTGTGTCTGCAAATTCAACTCTCTACACCCGTCACTCCGTAATACAAGCTTTTGCCAAAAATATTCTTACAAACACAGCCCCAAGGAGCTATTACAAGTGAGCAGGACCGGGAACTTGCAGGGTCATCACCTCTTCATTGATACACAGACCCACAGCACTGTCCCCAATTAAAGAAGCATTGAGTTAAGTCTTGTTCCCCAATTCTGAAGCATTCTCGCCAGACATCTACAAAAGAGCTGGCCGTTGAAGGCTTTTGGACTGTGACATTCACTATTGCCTGTAGGTGGGAAAAGAGTTGTGCAAGGAAGGTTTTCATCAAGGACCTGTTTCCAGTAAATCCAGCTCCAGCACAGAATGCCAGAGGGATTTCTCTCACAAACAAAATGCTACTGGACTCCTCGCAGTGCTCCAGCCAGTGAGCTGAAAAGGGCCGTGGCACAGTGCCCTCCCTTATAGTACCACCACGGTGGCCTCAGCTCTGCGAGAGGCAATCAAGCACGCATGTTTTTCTTTCAACCTGGAAATATGATAAAAAACAGCGTTGTGGGAACCCAGCGTGATGGGAGCCAGGGTAGCACATGGGAACTGGAGAATCTGGACAACACTAAGGTCACCTCTGTTTCCTTCAACAAAAACCCAAACAAGCCCCTCAAGCCCCCCCAAAACCAGAACCGAGTGCACAGGTTATATCATCACCACTCTGTGCTTCAGCTGGACAGGTCATGTTATTGAGCAAACAACTGCTGCAATCTAGTAAGGGACAGGGTGTTTTATGCTGCTGCAGGAAAATCACAATGATTCTGTGACTTGAAAAACTCATCTTAGGACTTTTTCAAGCTTCCAAGCCCTCCCTCAAGGCAGACCCATTTCTCAAATCTTGGTCCAAACTGTGCAAGGGACCAAAAGGGACTTCAAGCCATAATCCCACTTTAGAGACTGGGTTTTTTTTCTGCTCACATACGCCTGGCAGAAATAGTATTTCCCATCTTTCTATCTGAGCCCCCAGGAAACTCCCCAGCAGTCAAGGGGGAAAAGAGTCAAGATCTTCTTTAATAGATATACAGCAGAAGCAATCAAACAACTTAGTGGGTTTTCCACTGAAGCCAGAGCAGCTTAAGCATTTTTCAACTAAAACCACATGTGGCAAACATTTATCTCTAGCCTTGGTTTCAGATTCTTGAATGATTCTAACAGTCTACGTTTTTAAGCAGCACAGAACAACATCCCTAATCTAAACTGCAGGTCAGATTTGGGGGGGGAGGGAGGGCAGAAGGAAGGGGGGAAGTTTTGCCAATATGAAGGATGGCCAGAGTTCCACTTCCAAAACCTGAGTTTCTACCAGTGACAACCAGTAGTGGCTGGCCCTCCTGTACACCTGATCTGTTGTCTACTGGTGTTCAACTACTCCTGATCCTTTAGTAGCCATCTTGAAGAGGGGCACAAAAGTTACCCAGTCCCAGTTCCTTCTTACGTACTTATTTTCACAAGATCTATGGAGCACAGGTACGAGCAAGAGCTGGTTACTTCACACCCCTCTTCTCCTATGACCAAACTAGCTGGTTTGGATTATGTTTCTGCCTCAGCAAAGGTAACAGCAATCCTTTTCCCAAGTGCAACAAGTCCATGAGGAGGCAGAGCTGGGTGCAGGTCTGCAGCACAGGGATGCTGGCCACACAACAGGCAGAACTGGGCCAGCCTGACACTGCTTAGCTTTGGCCAAGGCTATTGGCTTTGGTTTGCTTGCAAACCGCAGGTGGAAGGGAGAAGCAGCAAGAGAAGAGGGGAAAGAACTAATTTGGAAGAGCTCCTGGATCCTGCATCTGCACCTTATGCTTGACAGGACGGGGCTGGACAGAGAGAATGACTATGTTTATTCAGCACGTCTACACAGAGACGCTCTCTTTCTGGGAAACGTTCAATATGTGATGCCCCCCAAAAGTACCTGGCACCTGGAGACCTGCTAGGCTGGGCTGATGCTCAGCTGCTCCTATGCCAGATGGACACCGCTGTTTGTATAGGTGGTACTGGCCAATTGCCTGGCGCATAGCGACTGCAGACAGAGATGATTTATTTCTCTTCAGACCTATCCCCTTTTGCTACTGCTGTGCCATGCTTCCCTCCCACCTGCTCAGGTAAGGAAGGTGAAAGGAAACTGCATGAATGCAAGAAAAGAGTTAAGTCTGTGGCAAAATGAAATTTCATGCATTCTACAAAAGAATTATCCATCCTTCCCCTAGCCAAACTCGCCTTTCTGGAAGGAATTTTGGGCAAGTTGTTGGGTTGGTTGTTTTTTCAAAAGTCACTCCTGAAGCCTTTTGCAAAAAAGGGTGATTTCCAGTTCCGAGATGCAAAGTATCACGTAACCACTTTGCTTTGTCCCTCATACACACAAGGGACACCAGAATACTGCACAGCCAACATCCTAACAGCTTCGTAAAACAAACAGAGACTAAGACAGAGCATGGATTTTGTGACACTAACAGCATTTTCCTCAAGCCTGCTTTACCCTTGGGACCTCTGTCAAGTCTCATTCCTTGCGAACATCAAGGTACGCCAGTGTAAACTGTCTGCTGAGGAGGTAAGAGCCTCCATTCAAGGAGGTGTTACTGCTGGGGAGCTGAAAAAAAGTGACATCCATTGAAGTCTTGCTTTTCCTCCAATACTTGTTCCATGCAGTTGAATTTAGCTCTGCTGCGCTGAAAAGACACCCAGCAATCAGGGCGAGGAGTGCTCAGGCTGAAGGGCAAAATCAGCTTTGGGTGGAGGGCAACTGGGAGGCAATTAGATGAATGTTAAGAACAGATTCATCATCTCGGACATTCCTTTGTTACGCATTGCTCAACCAAGCACAACTGGTCTTGGAAACCAGGAAGCAGTGAAAGGATGAAGGCAGTGGCACAGGGCCGACTGTGGCCTCCAGACACGGGAAGATGCCCTGAGCCATCTACCCAAAAGCAGCATCTGCTGGTTCAAGGTGTCTTTGGCATTGATGATCTAATACATCAACCTTGTGCCACTTCATTGCACCAGCTGCTCTGGTACTGAACCACACTGGTGGTTTCTGTGCCTTGGATCCTGGACCAAACAAGGGACAGACCCACATGGCTCTGCTCCGTTGTCAAGTTCATCTCAGAGCCCGTGTCACAAATGTCACGCCCACACCGAGATGCAGCCACTGCATCAAGGCCCCTGAAAACTCCAAGCTTCTGTACTCATCAGAAGTTCATTTAAAAAAAAACCAACGAAACAAACAAAAAAAAACACTTTACATATATTTTGCAGGGTACAAAAGAGAATGTTCCTTCCCATACGGTAAGAGGAGGTTTTCCAATATACAAACTATTCCCAGGAAGTTAAGCCAAATACAGATTTCCTGGAAGAAACCCTACAGCTCAAAATCAGTATGTGCAGAACAGCCTCCACACAAGCATACATTATTGAGCACTGCAGGCAGCAAACACCCCTGCCAAGCAGGGAGCTGGAAGCCTGATGACCAAAATGCTTGTCCAGCTCTGCTCCTTGCAAGTAGAGCAACTTTGACAAGTCTTTGGTCTCTGTTTCTTCATCAGTTAAAAGCTGTTCTGGACTGGACTGAATCAGACAGACTGGGGAGGTGGAATTGCCCCATCTGTTCTTAGAGGCGACCAAGCCAGAAGTCAAAGGCTTCTGGCCCCATGGCTGGGTTTTATTAGAGCACTAAAAGGGTACAAACAGGACAAGATAACTCTAAATAGAGAAAATGCAGGCATGCCACGCAAGACAAATTAAATCAAAAGCTCAAAAGTAAATCTCTCTCCTACCACCTAATCCCTCCTGGGATAAATGCTGCTCTCCAGTTTATTCCAGCAATTTTCAGTGAGCTCCTGAGCTACACAAACCCCACAGTCTTTCCTAGGAGAGGCTTTTTATCTGTCCTCTCTGCAGCTTGGTGGTCAGTCTATACCCCATAGCCAAGAGGCTCTTCACTGTTCAGAAGGCTGCAGGTACATATTTTGGCTCCTCCACTCTTGGTGCCCCACGCATCTCGGGCAGCACCAACATTCCTGGGAGAGCAGCAGTCTAGGGCTCAGTGCAGTCAGGAGCACGTAAACAAGTGTGCGCTCATCCCAGCCCCACTGTCTACATCAGTCCTGGAGCATTTTATTTTTTCCTCTTTTTTTTTTTTTTATTTTTACAAGCTAGCAACAACAGGAGGGAGGATTGGGCAGCAGGCAGGTCTAGACCTGGGTGCACCAGCACACCTCATACTTCTTCTTTACCACTGCTGCCCTGAGCCCTCCCTGGACTGTGCTCAGGTCACCTCCCCCTGAGCAGGAGGAACACCCTTTAAGCATCAGAGGGGTGAGCTCATTCACATTCTGTGGAATTTGGAGGATAAAAGGGATTTAGGATGGGACAGGACTTTTCCCCATTCTTGAAGCTGTGAGCCACCGCTGGGCTCCCGGATTGTAGCACCAAGGTTTCAACCTGTTGTCCTGTGCAGCCATGCTACTTGAGGAAGCTCCGGACTTAGTCAGCGAGTGATGTCGGGGTACAGCCTAGCAGGAGTTTCCCTGAGGAGGTTTCTCAGTGCTGATTCACTGAGCTAATTCAGCTATGGGAACAGACCAGTTTCCACAATCTCCCAGTTTAACATTTTGGGAGGGGGATGCATTTTGGAACGGACCAGAAACATTCTTGGTTTAGAAAGTGTGGGTACCTTATGTGCCTTTTCTGCTGGTGCCAACCAGTTTGGGGTTTTTGCCAACTACCAGACAACACAGAACTACAGTAAAACTCATTCCAGTTTGGGAAGAAAATACTGAAAAAAATCTTATAGCATGAGAAAACTTCCTCTCCCCTTCGAATCCATCCCTCTCATACAGAAAGGAAGATGAGACTGCATGAACATTTGCAATTCCCAGAGAGACTGACTCCACCAAAACCAGAAGTTTCAGAGTACAGTACAGTAACTTGCTGAACCATGAAATGACAGAGGAGAGGAGGAAGAGTATCAAAGTGGGGAAATAAAGCTTTGCATTTTCTAAGCCAGTTGCTTATGTTGTTTAAGTCCAAATCTAACTTGGCTGCTCCCAGACCAAAGGGTTACATTTTGGGTTGAAGCAGAGACACTGGGTCAGAGTCTAGTCAAAGATTTGATCTCTTCGAGCAATTTGCTGGTGGCCCTTGTTAGAATAAGGGAACAGCCTCGGGGCTACTCTAACTTAGTGCGGTTGCTGTGGTCTTGACTGAGGGATTAGGACAACACAAAGCTGAGCTTCAACCCAACACAGGCATCGTTTACAGAGAAGCAATTCCAGTCTGCGTCATCAGCAGGAGGAACAATGGAGCAACAGCCTCTCCCCACACTTCTCTCTGCAGGGCAGATAAAGCCAGCTTTAAATATTCCCACACAGAGTTTACTGTCCTCACTACACTGGAAAGTCTGGCTTTTGTGGCTACAATCTCCAAACAGGTCCAGCCTTCACCGGCAGCAGCTGATTTCCAAAGGAGCTCAGTGCACTGCATAGCAGGAAATAAGAACAAGGAGCAAAAGAGGTAGCTGTAAGGAAGAGAAGGAGATTGGAAGGGAAAGAGAGAGACCACTGAAGCAGCTCAACTTTTCTCAAGTTAGAATGAGGGTAGAACTCAGAAATGGAGCGCGAAGGAAACTGAAAATCAATACAGATGGAAGAAAGGATGCTTCTGCGATTAAGATCTAAGGCAGAGTTCTGTTTCTCTGCCACAGATTCCCTATATGCTTTGGGCAAGCTATTATTACTGCTTTCACCTCTGCTTCCTCCATGAATAATCTAGTTATGCCCCTGTCTTGCTGGGCTGAAACTGCTCGATCTCCATCCCAGTGCAAACCAGAGAGGCTATGGCATTGCAAGGGAGTGGGTACCAAGACACCCAACAGATCCAGGATGCACTGCAGTTAGCATCATCCTGCAGAAACCATTTGACTGTGATTTCTGACCCGCTACACATTTTTTCCATGCAGCAAAACTTTTGATTGAGAAAGAAATCTGGATAGCCTGGATGAATGGTAACTTCACACCAGACTGTTGTAAAGATACAGGAAATTGAACATGTCAACAGCTGGGCTGGAAGGTACAACTGGAACATGATACTTTGGTCTGACAGTTATCTAGAGCTACTTCCACCAGGTAAGGCCTTCAAGGGACATTGTGCCCCTTCTGGCCCACAGCTGTCATATAGTGAGCCTCCTTCACCCCTATTAGCACAGCATGTCAGAGACCGATAGCCTTGCATCATACGTGCCCATAGGAGGCAATTCTCTGTACTAGTGTGAATAATTTGAACTCCCAAGGAAGCATAGGAAAGACAATTGGCGTACTTTTCTGGCCCTTTCTTAGAGCTGCTGATGGAAGTACTTCAGTTTATATCAGCTAAGGAATTACCCCCAAATATTTATGTTAGACTCAAAAGGAAAAAAAAAGTACTAGTGAGGCCTCCTTTTAAGAAGATACACGTTCAAGGTTCTGTGCTCAAAGCAATGAGGGTGGCTGAGTCCTGCCAATCCCCTAAAACAAAAGCTTTGCTTACTGCTAGCAGATTTTCCCCTTTTTTATGGGAACAATAAAGGTTAGCAAGCTATGGAAAAGTCCCCAGGTGGTGAGGGTCAAGGGGAGGTATTTCTCAGCAGGGACATCAAAACAACTCAAGTTTCTATTTGTTGGCCTGGTTTAAACAGGTTACTTCTGCATAAGATCAGTAAGTAAAAAAAACCACCTCCACCATCACATAAATTGCAATAAGCTAATTAAGTCATAATATTTGTAATTCAACAATGTATGCAAAGGGAGACATTAATGAATTTCACATAACAAGCAACCAAAGAACATTACTTGTCAGATAGCCCCAGAAATTCATTAAATAGTCCTCTAAGAGACATGATTCAAGTGCAGAGTACTAAAACGATAACAAAACCTATTAAGGAGCCTGTTTAATTAAGCTCACTGGTACATCTGACACTCAGACCAAGGTGTTTGTGCTAAGACAAATAAAGTCTTTCTTTTGCAGTACAGCCAAGGACACTGTAGTTAAATCTATTCTTAAAACACAAAGATAACTCTGTGACTAAGCAGCCAAATACCACGTTGTGGAAAATCTATACGAGCGCTATGGGAATTGCGCATCTTTTCTGTAAAGGCCTAAATGAGATTTGCATGTGCTCCCAAGACAGCTGACTGACACAGTTTGACTCAGAGTCATGCCAGAGATGTCTGCTACATCACAGAGGAGGATGGAAATAGCTCATGCTGGGCTGCTCAAATCTAGAAAGCTGCTCCTGAGGAACCTGTTAAACACCAGCAAACCCGCTGAGGAGTGGCATGGGCCTAGTAGGGTGGTCCTTGCACTATGCAGAAGTGGCTGAGAAGCAGGGAGATCTTGTGTCTCCACAGGGCACACGGTAGCCCTCCTCTGCATCTTTGTTTTCTCTCCTGATTTTTATGCAAGAACTGCAATGCACTGGAACATTGTGCCATACATGAGATTTATCATTTAAAGAGCAATGAACATGTTAAGGGTGGTTTGTACATGTGTCTGTTATACAGCGATGCCTGTGAGGAACAAGCTGCCTAGCAGCATGGTACACCCGTTGCTCACTCCCTCAGCCACGATAGGGACAAAACTCTACATACGTTCCAGTCAAACCACCCACGTTCTCCACATGCTCTGCAAAAAACAAAATACCATTTTACATTCTTCACCAGAAACATTTCTCTTCCTGCCCTGCCCTTCTCCTGCTGCTTCTTTTTGTTGCTGATCCATTACTTACAGCACACACAGCTTAGTTACAAGCTACTGCTTAATGATCATCTCACCGGTACTTTGGGGATGTTTTATCACAATCGACCCACGAACACTTAAGCCTATACAATATTATCAGAACATGCTGTAATTCATCATTGAAACAAACCAGCTGAGCAAGTCAAACAGAGCCAGGAAGTTCAATTAAAACCAGTTTGATCCCACCTCCTGCCCATGGGCACAAAAAGCCAGTCATCTGTCAGCTGAATCAACTTGTGTTAGAGATAGCTTCCAAACAAGCAAATGAGGGGACCGCAAAGTCTCCTCATGCTGCTGAGCTTCCTGACCAACACCTTCTTTGGCTGCAGGGTTTGCACACAGGTTTAACAGTTCTCAGTGCTACAAGCAGATCCCAGTAACAGCCTGTGCTCCTCTACTATTTGGCCCTCTTCTAGTGATCTGGGATTTTAGTACTGAGACTCAGTCTCTTGAGTTTGCAATTCCCTTGCTGACCCCAGCAACCACCTTTTATCATCTTCTACCATCCTGGTTTTCTTTGTAGCCAGCACTTTACAAGGCGAGAGGACCAGAGACCACCCGCAGAAATGACTCATTTCCCTTTCTCAAAACTTCCCCACAGGGCAACAGTTTTCTCAGCTCTCAATTCCTGCATTTTGAAAACTCCAGTTCCCTTGCAGCTTATCCAGCAGTGCCCCTGTGTCTCCAGGGTTTTTCACAGTCCTACAGACCCGTGCATCCTGTGAGCAAACAGCTACCCAAATAACTCACAGGTTAGGATCCAGCCTCCAGTGCTGTGTTTGGGCAGGGGCTTGCACTGTATTCCCTGCCACTCCGTGGCCTGCCTCTCCACCAGCAACGCCCAATGCTGCTCTCTTCAAGCCTATGTGCACAAGCTGAAATTGTAGAGTTTCCTGAAGCACTTCAAACAAAATCATGGTCAGAGAAGCTTTAATCTCCCATTAACCTGGAGAAGCACTCAGGAACAGCAGACTTATTATTTGAACAACCAGGGCAAGAAATCTCAAGGCAAGCACCAAAGAGATGGAATTGCATGTGAGGAACAACTGAGAACTGGATGGGAAAGCAGAGCTCTTTCGCCACATACACATAAGAGAACCAGTCAATACAACTCAGATTACTTGTTTACTCACAGTCACCTTTAACTCAGGAGCTCCCAGGGTGATGATGCTTCCAGACAGCACCCAGCACAACATCACATGCCCTCAGGCAGATCTCAACTCATTACTTACAGAGTTCTCAGTAAAAACACTCTTCCTTTAAAGAAACTTTCACAGCTCGGCCCCAGCCTTTAAACACACACAGACCCACAGTTCACGCTGTTTAGGGTCTGTTAGTTTCTGAGACTGAAGGAAAATAAAAAAGTAGAAACCTACCACATGTATGAGAAGTCAGGCATGTTCTCCCTTCTCACACTTGCAAAGTAACTAGTTTCCCAAAGCAAAGAAACTCCAAACGTGTTCGACCAGTGCAGCTCTAACTTTATTTCAGAGAGCCCTTTTTCCCCAGTCTGACTCGATCCAAGTTCTTCCCCTGCTCCCCAAGCCACCAAATCAAAGGTAATGGTTACCACCTGCCACTGCAATTAGTGGATCCCACAGCTGGTACAGATGAGTCAACCCACCAGGACCTTGGTGACTCTGCCTTACACCAGGTGGCTGAGGCCGCAAAATCATCTATCTGGTATGCCAGGCTTTATTTCAGGTGCAACCTTATGGCTGCTTCTATGTTGTTCTGCAACAGAGCAGAAATAAAGAGGAGGGTGGAAAGTCTGAATACAGTGGTACTGATAGAATCACTGCATTTCAAAAGCCTTTATAAGTAGTTATTTACAAAGCTAAGGGTTCCAAGTACCCTATTCATAGACATTTTAGACAACCCTATTTAGATGTACCTGGATCTAGGGTCACCACACAGGAGAGCAAGGGAAGCCGGGCCCTCCCTACCATTACTGAAGAAAGCATGCAGATCTCTCCTGGCACCTACAGCAGAGACCAAAAGCTGGACACTGGTAGGCAATTCCTGGCTGGGCAAGAGGTGAAGATGCCTGCCCAAGCTTTTGCAAAGCAGCTCAGCCCACTCACCCGTGGCTAGGTTCATCTTGTCCCCTTCTTCCCCACTGCTGGGCTGGCAAAGCCAGGCACAGTCATTGCTCAGGCTCATATTTCCTAAGCCATCCGCTGTCACTGCTTCTCCCCAGTCACTGTTCTGAAAGGATGGCAGTGTTCTGTGCAATGGCTTTGAAAACGAGTGCAGGTACAGCCTGTAAGGAACCCCGGGTTGACCCCGCTCAACTGAGGAGTAAGATGTTTTAGAAGAGCAACTGCCAAGCAGAAAAGCCCAGGTGAGGTTACCCTAGGAGCTTACACAAACTTCTCTTTCCCAAGCATTAGTTGCCATCTTTCTTGAACCCACCACTTGAAGAGCTCCTACAATGATTCTGGTCTTCATTTCAGTACAGTTCTTTCATCAGGCAAGTCATCAAAAAGTCCCGAGGATTCCCTAGTAATAGTTCACTATGTTATCAGAACTCTCCATCTTCTCATCACGCACACTGGTGCAAAGTTAATTGAATAATTAAAGTAATTCGAATTGCCCACAGCTTGTTCCTATCTCTGCTTTCAATTTCCTCCTTCAAGGGCTGATAGAGGAAGGTCTCACCTGTCTCCTGGTACCAAACTTCAGGCAAAGAAGGAATTTTCCCTAGAAGACATAGTCCAGGGCAGCAGCACTTCACCCTTTCCTCAGCAGTGTGCAAGTGCTGGGTTTCCCAGGAGAGTGGGAAGGATTTTTCCTCCAGCATTTCCAGCCATTGGTGCTTTGCATTTCTCCTCATCTCTTTTGTCTCACAGATTGCTCTTTCAGACTTTTTGATCCAAAGGATCCAGAAATGAAGTATTTTCTCCCCCTTACATGCTCACCTTTCCCTTACAATACAACCGCCAGTTTCACTGAGAGCACAAGTCCATCAAAGTGTGATTATGGTGCAAGCCCCTGCTCAGCTGAGCTGGCAAAATACATTTTGGAAACCAAGATTTACAAGTTCTGATGGTTTTGCCCATTTCAATCTCAGGGAGGAAAAATCATTCACCTGCTGATGATCCAGGGACAGAAAAGCAGCTCTGGAGAAAATCAGGCTCCAGATGGTAGACATTTTCCAGAGCCACTGTCTCTAGCTCATGGGAGTTGTACTTTAATCAGTTTCCCCTGAAACTCTGTTAACATAATTCAACAGTACAACTAGATCTGACTGTGTCATCATCAGTGATGCACTCAACAATGCTTTTGGGTTATTTGGGGTATATTTATAAATTTCAAGCTTTTGTGCAGTTTTAGGTCTAGGCAGTCTTCTTAAGGCAAAGAAAAGTCCAGCAGTTAGTTTCTTTGGTTTTGGAGCTAGAGGTAGGGTGACGTGCAATGCAGCAACACCGTGTGTATTTAACACCTCCCATCATCTAGAAGCCCAGCTCTGGCCAAAAGGCAATTTTACTTTTCAATTTGAACAGTCAGCATTACCCTTACAATTATTTTCTACACATTCGTTGGGTAAGAAACAGCAAAAAGCCACTCCAGAATATGTGCACTTATGTGTTTCTAGTTAACTGAATCTGACAGACCTGCTTGGGCTTCAAAGGTGAAAATACATTTGGTTCTCAGAGCAAGTATCTCTTTGGCAAAGACCAGAGACATCTACGCTGCTGCCATGATCAAGTAATGACGATTTCACTGGACACATAGACCTAGGCTGATTTATCTCGGGACTGGACAGAGTCTTCTTGGGACTGGGTAGAGGTGCTTCTGAGGGCACGATGGCAATGGAACATCTCAGAACAGAGGGAAAAGTAAAGATAAAGATCGATACACAAAAGTAATGCCATTCTGATAAAAGCCATTGGGGAACACACACACATACACACACCCCGCCTGACCTGAACAATTTGCATTCCAAACCAACCTTTCCAGAGGGCAAGCTAAGAGCTCAGAGATCTCCAGGAGTTTGGAAAGGGACAAGGGCCTCTCCAGTTGTCTTCAGAGGCAAGTCCTGCACAACAAATTACTACATGATGATGGACGAAGGACATTAGTCCTTCTGCTCACGATTTTGATCCATGTGGGGCAAACGTCCAAACAGGCAGTACAGCTTTAAGAGATGAAAACCACAACATCTTACTTCCCAAAACTCTTCATGAAAAGAAAACAAAAGCACTGAAAAAGAAAACAGGGGAATTTTGACATGGCATCATTTTTTTCAAAGGCTGGTGCATAGATAAGACTGCTTTGCTCTTTCACCACAACCAAATGATGCCCTTTCACCATAAATGCTCAGAAACATGGTTTCTTGCCAATGGTAAGTGTTTTTTTGTGGTTCTTTGACCCTGTTTTCCATGACCCCACAATGGTGTTTCATTGGGAAAATACTCCATAGGCTGCTAAAGAACAGAGGGTGCCTCTCCACGGCCAAATGCACTAAGTGTAATCCTCAAGACACTTTGCCCATTTTCGCCTGCACCAAAACTTTAGCCCATTTCTCTCTCTCCTTGTTAACAGACAACAATCAATTGAGATCTCTCCCTTGCTCCTGTGGGTGATGGTTTGGGAACCTGATTTCAATTTCAATAGCTCCTGTGGACCTACACAATGCCAATAGGGAGCATCAGGTATAAATTTCTTGTGGGATAGAGGGAAATAAAGGATTAGTTCATCTTGTTCAGCATCACAGCATACTATAGTTTCTCCTCCCACCCAGAAGGAACCAGAGAAACAAATTACGATGAAACAGTTTCTATTTTATAAAAGATCAGTTTTCTCAGAAAGAAAATAATGGAATTTTGCAGATTCAAGTTCTTTTCTGCAAAATTCAAAGGTTTCAAAAAATGCAATTTTTTACACCAACAGAATTGTCAAATTTATAATGTCATCCCTTTTTTCTCAATCTCTTACCAATCAATACATCCTGAGGTGTCAGCTGAAGATTTTGCTCAGCTTCCAGGTGTCCAAAAATACAGAAGCTTCTTAACATTAATAAGACTGTCCCACACAGGAGACGACGCAGGTTGGGATGTGAGCGACTATTTCTGCCAACGCTCAACTCTGAAGGACTGACTGTCTACTCAGATGTGACCTTTTTACAGGAGAAAACCAGCAGGAGTGTGCCTGATGGGGTTTGGCTATGGGATGTTAAGTTCAAAACATTCAAGAGGATCAATCCATTGTAATTATTTTTCATTAAATGACTGATGAGGAAGACAGAAACAAACACAATTTTCTGATCACATGTCTGGTTCTGATTGAAGATGAATGTCTCAAAGTAGCAGCCCTTAGCCAATATTTGCCTTCTTTTAGATAACAAGTCACAGCTCCTTCTCTCCAGCAATCACCTGGGCTGTTCTGCTGTTGCATTTGCTGCATACTTGACAGGCCTCAGCCTTCCATTTTGTCAGGACTGTTTCTGAATGTATTCACCCCATGGGTCTTCTGTGTATAACTAAACAAGACCTTCAGAAATCACCTTGAAAGGCTGACCCACTGAGTTTTTTCTTGAGTATTTCTTGGTGATGGGGTAAGAAAGCTAAGTATAGAGACCACAGTAAGCAGGTGCTTCTTACTGTCTCTCAGCTACGTGCTTCTCTCACCTCAATACCACTGCAAGCTTTATGGTCACTACAGGGGTTGGATAGCAGAAGAGATGGGAACCCTGAGCAAGGGAACACTTAGCTTCCTGCTCAGGATCAACCAAATGATGGCAGACAGCCATTTACACACTTCACTTGTGTCTCGAGTTCACAGATGAGACGCGCTTGCCTCTCACGTGCTCAGGTTACTTCGAGGGCCAAATACCACATACGATTTACCTCCTAGGTATAAAGGAAGAAGTGCAGATGTTTCTGGATATTGACCCTTTGGCCTCTGGCATAAGCTTTTAGTAAATCCTTTGATAATGAGCTGATAAATAATAGGTCACTCCAGCAGAAGACAAGCTGATCCAGCTGTCTGAAGAAGCCGTGAGAAGGTCAGTGGAAAAGCCGACAACAAATCTGATAGATAAGAACAGAGATCAATCAGCCATTCTGTTTCTGTGTACTAGCAGATTTTCAAGCCAGAGTTCATATCTCATCATGATGAAGACTAAAGTTTCATTCCCATTATCAATCTTAACATTATTCCTGATGAATTTGTTCCATACACCAAGGTATTTGCCTCATAGCCTATTCCTACCAATGTTCTGAGGGAGCCACCACCCTTACGTATTCTGGGCTGGAACCAGATACTCCATGTGAGCGCTGATCACTCCTATGCAACACAAGGATCCTGTAAAGCAACAGGCGCACGCTGAGCTAACTTCTGTATTTCACTCTGCAGTACTGGCAGAATTCACCTTTGGTCAGACAGCAAAGAGAATCAGCCACTGGCCCTATCCTTCCTCTAGCATTGAACAGGGGAAGGGGAGCAGCAAAGCACCAGTGTCAGCAACATTGAAAAAAAGGCTGTATCCGTCCAGTCAAGAGAGCAGAATCATGCCTCCAGTTGCACCTTCCAGCTAGAGAGCAAACTTACTTGGAGCACACTTTGGAAAAGCCTGATTGTCACTTCTCAGCTTCAGTGTTTTGCAACATCTGCTATATTTTTTTTGTGGTTAAGCTTCCTAGTGGTGTAAAATTGTTTTTTCTTATTCACCTTTGTCTTAAACCTCCAACATTTCACAGTATTCAGAAACGTGGCTGCCATCTTAAAGCAAATCCCTCAATTCAGTGCAATCCTTAATCAGTGATGACAACTTTTTTCAAAAAGGAAGAGCGGCAAAGGATAGCTCATTTCTGCAGCTCGTTTTGGAGGACAGCTACCTGTTACTTTTTTCCATAACAGATCCAGGCTTGTAGCTGAGGATCGCTGTCTGAAGCTCAGGACACGAAAGTCTCCAGGTGAAGCCATGCACACTGACTCAAATAGCAAGTTACTTCTACTAATTGCCTTCTTCACAACTACAAGAAAGGAGACAGAAGAGTTTGCTGAGGCTCACAAAAAATGAGTAGAAGATTCCTACTCCTTATATTCTGATTACAGTTTATCCCAGGAAGAGAACAGGTATCAGGTTAATAGCATCATGTAGAATCAAATCAAGAAGAAAAAACCTGCTTATGGCCACCACAGAGCTGCTAATTTCCAGTTCCCCTTCCAATAAACATGTTATTATCAGGCATCTATGATGCATGGAAGGAAGCATCCACTATAAAAAATATATTGAAGAAACAATTAATTAAACATGTAGCTACTTTTAATTTATGAAATGGGTGGATATACTGAAGGGTAAATGCCACCGGTCAAGGGATGTCTAATATAAAAGTAACAGTCTTTCAATATCAGACCCACTGGGAATATAAGATTTGCTCTAAAACCTTTTTGCATCCAAATCCTGCCTTTTACACAAGCCAGAATGAGTGTCTGAGGGAAAGCATTCTTCTCCCGCATATCTTCCAGTGAGGTGGGATGTAGGATTATGCAGGAATCCCTCCTAGCTGTTGCAGGTGATTGACAGCTGGATATTACTGTTACTCTAGATCAACACCTGTAAAATCTAGCTCTTCTGTGGAGCTAGCGGCGCTATCTGTCTCATTGTGAGATCCCACCATAGGAGAGTTCAGAAGCTGATACTCTCTTTGGTCAATCTGAAAGCAAATCATCTTAGTCTTGGATGGAAAGATCTGCAAACTGCTGTGCAGGTAAATTTGGCACAACAGCATTACATAAGAAAATGTACCCTAAAGACCTTTTTGAGTCATGATCATATATGCAACTCCTGAGTGGTAATTTACATTTGCCTCCAAATAGAATAAAAAACGCGAGAGGAAGCAAGAGATTGTTACTGCAGTCAGCACTCCTCCAAGAAGCATTGTTTATTTTTAGCTAATTCACGATTTTCAGAGGGAACCACATCCCCACCCATATGGTAAAGAGGAACAGGGGGAAATGGGTTCACCTACAGCAACATCCACTTCATAGTAGAGTTTCCTCAAAAGGCCAACACCTGCTATAGTGGCTCAGGACAGCCTAGCAAAGGAGAACATCATATCTGAGTGGTTGTTAACTATTAGAAAAGAAACCCATATTCTTGATTTCAGTTAGCAGGTAACAGGTGACATCTTGTACATGCAAGAGCTCTGTATACACGTCAGCACATCAATTTAGAGGTGACGGGGAGCTTAGGATCCACCTTGACCCGGTAGTACACATGCAAGTTAGTACTGAGAACCCATCTTTTCCCCCCTGTGATGACACTGTGGACAGTCCAGGCTGTAGGAACAAGCCTTGACAGAGGATCTCTGCAGTGCTGGAACAGCTGGAAATACTTACCCAACACCAGGTCGGCTCCAATGCAGTCCCCACAGTAAAAGCCCAAACTTAGATAAGCTAGGGATAATTTTAAGATCTTATTTATAATCAGATCAGGGTTGTGTTACTTTACATTTTACTTGGGCAGAATAGGGACCGTAATAATATAGACAAGATTTAAGATCTCCAAAGGAAGAAATTGCTCGATAAAGTGCAAGAAAAAAGCAAGCTAAGTTTAGGAGCAGGAACACACTCTGATTTTACAATAATTAAGCATCACACAACGCCCATTATCTGGGTAAGTGAATTATGTTTCACAAGGGATCACAGGAAAATTTTCATCAGCTTTGATTCAAGTTGTTCACATTTCCCCAGTTCCAGACTTCCAGTTGAATCCAGTCCCAAATCTCAAGCAACGCAACAGCACTCTTCTGTGACTTTGCGTGGGGAAAACACAGCTGTCTCTATTTTCTGCAATAATAAGATTTTTCAACCTTGATTTGTCTCCACAATAGTCAGAAAAGCTTCAGAGGAACACGGTCTGAATTATTACTTTGACAAGGACCTGTGCCTTGTGAGCTGCACGTAGTATATCCAATAAAGCTCTTCTGGGGCTACAGCATGCAAACACAACAGGGGCTGCTGCATCGCCCAAATCCCTTCATTTGGGAAGAAACAAGAAAGCAGAGGCTCCCAGTGACAACGCAGTTAGCCCACCTTCCCAGCCATCCCCAGAACACACCTTATACTCTGCCCTCTGATGTGCATAGTGCACGAGGGAAGACTTTGCTGTAAATCTCTGAAGGTTAGCAAGGTTAGCAACCTTCAACATCTGCAGTCACAGGTGAAGTTAGGAACCTCATAGAAAAGAGGGAAAATATGTTTTATTTCCCATCAGCTTGAGACAAGCTTAGCAAGGAAAGGGAGGGGAGCAGGAGGGATTTAGTACAAACCGGTGCTGAATTAAGAGTACACATCACAGGTGAGAACAGGTTTCTTGCACTGCAAGCTCCATGCAGACCTCTTTGGGAGGGCTAGTCCCCTCCATACAGCTGTCTCCATCCCCCTGAACAGGAACAACTGGCAAAAGCTGTCACACGCTTGACTGTGTATTTACCTGCCTTTCAGGAGGAGATGCACAGCTGCCATCAGGAACACCAAGTGAGTGGGGTGACCTGGCAGTGCCTCTCACAAGGAAACCTCTGCTCCCTCCCTTGAGACAGCTGTCCTAGGGCAAAATGCACCTCTTCACTTAGCTGGGCCTGATCTCCCATGGGACAATACTGCAGCAATCCAGTTTACACCCCAGTCTTATCAGTGAGGAGGCTTTGCTTCACAGGTGGCTTCTGGACATGGCACATCCCCTCCCCAGGGGCTGCTCCCCAGCCCCTATCCCTCCTTTACCACCCCTGCTTTCTTGGCATTTTTTCCCCGCTTCTCATAAAACCTTACTTATCTAACCCAAGCATTTTTCTTCCCTTAGTCCAGCTCCTATTCTCAGAGGAGCCATTTCCATCTGTCTATTGTTGATTGTTATTGTTTGTTCTCTGTAAATGCATCTGTCATGATCTTTGCTTCCAAGGAGCTAGCAATCATGAGTTCCTCATATTTTTCAGGGAACCTGTTTAGCAAGGATCCTGCAAAAGAGTGGTTTCTCTTCTTCTCCTGGGAGGTTGCAAGCCCCACAGTACAGGGCAGATCCCAGCAGAAAACACTAGAAGTGTTAGCAGCTTAAAAAGCAAACAAGAAAAAAAACTCCAAATCCCCAAACATCCTTTCCTGAGGCTGGAAAGAAGCTCTCGCCTGGCCAGCCTGCTGGGTTAAGAACTACATCACATCCCACAGCTGGACAGCTAATTAATTTTACAACTAATGAGCTGGTGAGAACTTATTTAGCACACTGGAGATTTCAAGGAAGGTACAGCTTTGATGCACGGTGTCACCTTCCCCAGTGGGCAGACAGGATATCCCCGAAGCCACATGCTCTTGTTTTGCTGTGCTACTAGTTGAGGAAGTGCTTCACACCAAGGTGAGTCTTTCCAAAGAATCAGCCCTCCATAGAGACCTCTCAAGGGTCAGGGAGCAGCAAGGGCTGGCAGTTCTCTACAGGATGAGGAGTTGAGGAGTATAACTCAGCCGGCAGGGCTCGCCAGCCAGGGCCCCGTCCCACAGGACATAAACGAGACCAGCAGCCAAGCCTGGGGATGGCAGCCAGGGTCAACCAAGAGTCCAGATCATTCATGGTGATAAGGCAGGTCAAGCCGGGAAGTCAAACTGCAGGTCAGAGTCAGTGCCAATGACAGTAACCAGGGTCAGACACAGTCCAGTGCTCACCAGGCAGGTCCAACGTTAAACCGGGAAGTCAGCCCATGGGTCAGGGTCCCAGCTTAAGGTCCGTGGCCAGACACAGGCATGGCTGTATGGAGTGGGAGACAGGTACACCTACACCATAGCTCAGGGAGCAATTGAAAGTCACAGACTGAGCTTAAATGGACCCCCCTGAGCCCATGGGCAGGGCAGCGGGTGGAGGCCCCATGGCAGGCTCATCAGGGCAATTAAGTCCTATTAGGTACACTAGGTGCCCTGACACTTCATCTCTACAGCCTTGGCCAGTATCACAGCCAGCCACCAAGAGAGACGCCTGCAGATCCCATGCCATCGAAGTACAAATGCTCATACCAGGTAATTGGAGATCAGCCCCCTCTGACTTACACCTCCTCTGCCTCTCTGTACTTGCTAAGAGGATACGGGTGGATTTTGACACTGTCACCCAAAGGTGCAAACTCCACAATCTTCATAACAGACATAAAGGCTCCTTGTCCTCCTCCCTCAGAAATAAGAGTGACAATATTCCATGTTACAGAGCAGCCTGTGTCTAAGGCATTGAAAGAAGACACAGCAATAACCAGGAACTGCTTTTCCTCCCCACATGCTGATGTGCCTTGGGGCAGAGAAAAGCAGCTGCAGGAGCAGCAAGGTACCTCCCAGACCATCAGACAACGCAGGCAAAGACAAACAAAGATGCAGGAAGTGATTACACCTTCAGATAACAGAGCTGCAAAGCTGAGTAAGCAATTGGTTATTTGAGTTCCTCACTAAGTGTGGGGCTTTCATTAGAGACAAACAACCTAAACCCAAAAACACAACAGCGACAGTTGTTCATATCAGCAAGGGAAGTTAAATAACCTCCTCCAGTGGATACTGCAAAAGCAGAACACGTGGGTAAGAGTGACAGTAGCATTAGAGAGGCTGGAAATTGGCCAAGACAACTCCCACACCCCCTCATATTTCAGAAGTTCAGTGTTTCAGGAGCATCATGGAACGCTCCTTTCCGGGTGATATTTAACTCAGTCTTCAGACCTCAGCCAAGAACGCACTCCACAATAACTGGCAATGTCCGGTAATCAAAACCAGAAAAACCTTTCCATTCTGTTGCTGAGTTTTATCCCTGCCATGGTACTCTTTGACCCTGTGTCAGAACATACAAGCTTACATTCAGGAAGATTTAATGAAAAGCATGCAACAGCCAGAGATCGTGCTGCCAGGGGAGGAGGGGAAGAGAGAGAAAGAGAGGAAAAATATATCAAATGGCTTATAAAAAAAGAAGCACATGCATTTCCCAGAAGAGGATACAGTCTTTTAAGCCATCCCACTTGGGGGAGCTTCCCCTAACTCTGACACTTCCTTGAAGGCAAAAGATAAACATATCATGGGGCCAGTATAAGGGCTGCGCAGCTGCACAAGTCTCTTAGAAGGTCCCTTTTGTATTGCCTTGGCTTGTTCTTCAAGCTCAGAGGGAAGGTTAAGTTGAAGTCACCTGCTCCCTGATTCCCTGTGTATGCAGAACCAGCTTCAAAAGCATACTGTAGCCATTGCAAAGGGAGAGGCAGGTTCTGCCAGGTACAAAATTGATGAAGTTAGTCTTTTTAAAGTGAAAAATAAAGGAAAAAGTCCTGCAGTTTTGCTTTCAGAAAAACAGTTTTGGGAATAGGCATTTCCCTGACACAAGGTCCACATAGACATGGAATTAAGCAGTCCCTCAAAAGTCCCTCTGAAGAGTTGTCAGACCTGCTGATACCAATACCTGGGAAAACCAACAGCCAGCATCGCTCCTTTGGGTTGGTTGTGCTCAAGAGCAAACGGAGCGATGAGACGTGCCCCCACCTTCCAGCTCGGAGCTTCTTCTTCACCACTAGTTCCTACTCCAGCCCAGTCCAGCTTGTGTGGACTCTCGCCCAGCTCTCCCAAGAGTTTGTAGCTAGGTGAAACTTTCCAAGAAAATACAGCTTGCCAAATGTTGCATTTCCAAAGTCCCATGGTAGCACCTTCACCCAGACCTCCCCTTTCTTTTCTGTCCCCTATTGTGCCCAGCAGCCTAACCCTCCTCAGGGGAAGGTCCTCATACCTCAGGGGATACTTCCCTGTGCAAGCTGAGTCCTTCTCATTTACTGCTTATGCGGGCAGGGAGGGAATTAAGGAAATAATCACTGAGACCGCAGACAATTTAGAAATAGGTTGGAAACCATTTCTAAGGACATCAGCCCTCCTTGGGATGTTCTAGAAAGCTTTGGTTGTGCTGATGCTGCTTTTGGGCGACTAAAAAAACCTTAACAATATCATCTCCAGGGTTAACTGTCTCAGAACTCCATCAGCCATACGGGTCCACGCCAAGGGTCCACCTATCCCACTACTGTCTCCAACAAAAACTATGAGTTGACACCTAGGAAAGAGTAAGAACAGGCCAAAAATATATGGTACTTCCCTCCCCAAACACAAATTACTTCAATTATTTTCAGCTGAAGAGACTTTTTTGGCCTTAGATGGTTTGTCTATTTAGTAATCCCTAAAAAATCTTGCTTTGAAACACTACTGTCTTCCTTTGAACCTTGTACCCACAACAACACCCTTTGATTAGAAGTTCTGCAGGTCTATTACCTGGTACATCGAGAACAATCTCTCTTCATTTGTTTGAAATCTGGCCCCACTGCCCACATTTGTTGGCCTCCAGTTCTTGCATGGGAAAAGGTAGGAACAGTCAGTCCCTATCCACTCTTCATGCAACTCCAGATTTTGTAGGTGTCTGTCACATTCCCCCCAAAATCATCGGTTTTCCAGGCTGAAGTATCCCAGCTTGCTTCGTTGCTCCTTGTATGGAAGCTTCCAAGTCTGGACTCCGAAGGTCACCCACAGCAGGATGGGAGCTAGAGGTCATTTGCCAACATCAGGCCAAACTTCACTGTCGGGATGGGAAAGCACCACCCTCCCCTCCCCGCAACGTAGCCCTGTTTCTCCAGAAGTGATTTTGACTTGTGCTTTTTCACAAGGCTTTTACACAGTGAAAGAAAACACAGACAAACGTTCCTCTTTTACAACCACTTTTCCTCCCTTTGAAATCAAAGGGAACACTTAGAAAGCAAAACTAATGCTCTTTTAAAAGCACAAAGATCCCCTTCTCAGAAGAGCAAAACGAAAGATCATGACTCAGACATGGGGCTGTAACTTCCTCATCCTATTACTCAAACCTTTGACCTCCAACATTTCTCTGTTTCTCTGAGGGTGTCATAGGTCTAGCTGATCTCACGATCTGTCATATCGATCTCAGGGATCCTTAGCACTTTTCAAACACCATTTGATCAGCTCAACAGCATGCATGAGCAGCACGTAGGAATTCGAAAGTTTGACCTTGCAATTGTTACTTTCTTTTACGCAGAACAGATCTGGGAGAGTGGGGAGGAGATGGCAGGGCAATGACCGGGTGGAGAAAAAGGTGATGTGTTTACAGAATACAGCTTAACAGAAGCATCCATCATAACCTCCCCAGCAATCCATAGACTTCAGGGACCCCACCCCTTCAGGGCAGGCCAGAGAGGTTTCCTGGCTAATGTCAGGTAAGGGAAGATACTTCTCCTACACAGATGCATACAGTTAGGTGGAGACTTATTTTATCACCCCCCGGTTAGCCTGGAGCATTTCACTGATTGTTGGAGAGGATCAGCACATCCATAGAGCTGTGATGCTTTGATATTAGATTAACAACACTGACATCACCCTGAAGTTCAGCAAGTCAAAGGAAATAGGTGGAGCGTTTTTTATTTACTAAGCCCAAAATAGGTAATAGGGTTAGAGACACATAAAATCGAATTTTAAAAATCTAGAAATGAGCATTTAGAGTAATTTTGAAGGTTTCTCACGCTTAGTAAGTATCCAGCAAACAAAAACTCAATTAGGAAACCAGTTTTAATACACTCCTTCACAGTAAGGCTGCGTTTGTGGCACAGGCTGTTTCAGGATGCCCAGACTTCCTTTCACCGCCTAAAGCCATTCAAGGATCACACAGATTGAAAACATTAATGTCCCAAGTTTCAGGTCAAATCAAGAAAGAGTTTGGACCTTCTAGTCACTAGATCACTGTCTGTCCTACTTCCTTCAGAAACATCAGCGCCCCTCATGCAGTTATCCCTGGCCTAGGCAGCGAGTGCAGTGAGGATACCACTGCCCAGGGCCTTGGCTGATGTCCTACTTAATCCCTGGCCATGACCATTCTCTCCCACCTGGTAGAGCAGCTCCCAATAGGTGCCTCTCAGCAACAGCCAGCTTATCCCCAAGCTCTTACATTCCCAGACTGGTCTGGAGACACAAATTCAGACAGCCCTAAGATGACAGGCAAGGCTGAAAGTCAGTGAGAAAGCTCTCAAGATGAAAGACTTTGCAGCTGGAAGGAAATCACATTCTGACATACGATGGTGTTATGGTGTTGGAAGCTTTATTAAAAAAAAAAAAAAGAAAAAAAAAAGAAGCAAACAAGAAAGCAGAAAAGGAGCAGGAGTGGAAGGACAAGCTTCTGACTATACTGCCACCAAAAGAAATGCTCAGCAAGCCACGACCTCAGCATGAAGCCTCTTCATAGGCCAGCCTCTATTTCACATCTGGGTATAAACTACCACTCCACATTATATAGACATACTGCAGCATTTAACGAACATAGCTTATGAGCAGTTTTGATTACCACCCACCAGCTCAGAGTAACATATTAGGAAACAGCGTTAAGGAGAGGGAAAGAGGAATTGTCACAGAACAGCAATATTTATTCTAAAGAGTGCTGAGTGCCTTTAAAATTACTATTTTTAGATTTCTAGATTTTAAGAGGGCAGCAGGAATGTTCATACTGGTCTCCTGCATAAAAATGTTCTGAAATTTCATCTGCTGTCCCAAATTTCTTCTGTCTGAGATAGCAAGACATGGTTTCTTCAGAGGCTTCAAGTGGCAGAAGAACCAGTGTATCCCTTGGAAACTGATGTCAACAGTTAAACAGTCACTGTTAAAACCACGTACCTTATTTCTAGCTTACAGTTATCTAACTTTAATTTCTAGCTGCTGGCTCACATTTTGCTTTCATCTATTTTTCATCCATACACAGGCATCACTTTACCCAATGAAATTCATCCCTGCATTTAGGCTGACACAGCAAGTGATACCCAACAGTTTGAGCCAGGGAAAAAAGTATACTGCATCCTGCTGCAGGTGTAAGGGTGCCACAGAATTCAGACAAACAGGCCTAGAAGTAATATTTACTTTGTAATTACAGCTTGCTTACAGCAATAAAGCCTCAGCTCAGGACAAGCAACACCCCCCAAGCACCCTGTTTCTGGAGCTTTCTGAAATGGTGGCCTGAAGCAGCCAGGCAGCAGGGCTGGTAGCAGTTGACTGCTTGTAACATCACTCTTGAATTACTGCCATCATCAACCAAAGTTATGAATATAAAAGGGAGTGCAAAAAAAGAGAGCAAGTGTCATCAAAGTTGCAGAGAAACAATTTTGTAACCATTCCCCCAACAGAAGACATATGTGGGCAGAGGTGAGGACGCGTACCCCCCAGCAGCTCTACACTACGTGGTCATGCTGCCATCCATGACCCTGAGAACTTGCTGCTTACTGCTGTGTTTGAGAAACAAAGGCAGATTTACCCCTTACCTAAGGATCTGGGCCAAGCTTGAACAGTGACTGACTTCTCCAGCTGAAAGGCCTCTTGTCCCATGACACAGACTTTCTGGAGGTTGGTGTAGGGCACAACAGAGCCAGCTGGGACCAAACCATAAACTGAGAATTTTGAGAATGTAAGTTAGAGTCCCATGGGCCTTGCAAGGGCATAAAAAGGCAGAAAAGGAGAACCCCAATCTTTCTGTAGTAGAGATAACTACGGGAACTGTGGTACTATGGTCTACCTCCAGGACAGCAACGCCATTCACAGTCACAGTGGGATACCATATTTGTAACAGCAGCATCATAAACAGGCTGTTACCCCACACAGTAATGACACGATGGAAGAAGCAGCTGGTGCAGCCAAGCAGCACCAATTGGCATTATCTTAACACACTGAGCTGTAAACTGTGTCAAAGCTGCTTTCTGCATGGTTCAGTCATTCCTTCCATGAGGGCATGAACACCTGGGGCAGGGGAGTGCAAACAGCCCTGGCCAGGACCTGCCCAGAAGGCCCCTGCAGCTTCATACCAGCACCCTGAAGCAGCAGCTCTGCAGCAGACCCGTGGGCAGTGGCAAAGGATTGCTACAGTCTTAGAAAAATAGCCGCCAGGCTTTACTCTCCCAGTCACAGCCTCAACACAAGCCACGTTGGCAAGATGAGGCTTGGCAAAGAGGGCATGTCGAGGTGTTGAGATTAGGAATTTCCCCACTCCAGGCCAGCAGGGAAACGAAGAGCAAAGGGGACCAGCCCACTACATTTCACTGTGTTTGATCAAACAAATCTGTTTTCCTTATGTCTGTTGTTAAGAGCTGGAGGATTTTTTTCCATACGAGAACTGACAGTGGGACCTGTATGTCAGATATAGGGAGCAGGTCTCTCTACTTTCCTGTGCCAATTAGTCTCTCCCAAAAAAATACTCTCTCTCTTTAACTCCAGGTACTTCTCAGTGTATAAGATGTTCCAAACAGGACCGATGCTTGGACAGCTGGGAGTGTCCCCCCTCCCCTGGACCTGGAGCCAGGACAAAGCCAGTCCTCCAGGTAGACTGTGCGTCACAGCCCAGGAAAATTCCTGCTTTCTACTGTGCCTGAGGCATGCGTGTGCACACACACACCTGCTCTAGTTGGGGCTTGGAGTTAGAAGGAACAGGAAAAAAACTAAAACTTGACTGCAAACCTCCAGTATTGATTTGGCCCAATGTTCCCCTTTTTACGCCTCGAAACTTTTTCTCCCCCCTCACCCACATGCAGCACTCTTGCCATGTGATCACCAAGCAGTATTCACCAACTTATCTAAATAAGCACCCCATGTTTCCAAGACTACCAGGATGGAAAACCTGTCTGATCACCCAAGCTCCTGCAGGAAGTATGATGAGGTGCTAAGAAAATAATTCTGCTTACAAATTCTTTGGGCTGAAACAGCTGCTTTTGTAGCTGGATGGGCTTTTTGGCTGGCAGTCAGCTCTCCCTCCGAGTCGTCTCTATGAGACACTCCATTTACTTCCTGTTCCCTAGCAAGTCCCTGCAGGAAAGCAAAGAAGCTGGGATTAAACATATATGACAGAGCCTAGCCAAGACACACAATCTGAATTCCCAGACAAAGTACAAGACAAATATAAGCATCACAAAGGAACAAACATAATATGGGCTTAAGTCTAGCATGAGCCCTCTGTAAATGTGATCTGAACAGCAGGCTGCACCTTCCAGCCTGGCAGATTCCACAAAAACAAGGTCTGCAACACAGCAGATCTCAGGCAGAGAGACAGGAGACGCAAGGGATTTAGAAAGAGGCTTTAGGGATACAACATCACCTTGAGTGACGCAGAATCAGTACCTTCAAATGGTGGTTGGTGCACTGATGTAAAATGAACAGGTTCTCTGAGTCCTAACCCAGTTTTGCACAACTGGAGCTACAGGGCTCCAGCTTTTTGGTTGGGAAGGGAGGGAATTAAAAAATCCTGTCTGAACTGTCCTCTCCCTGTTTGTTTGAGACAGGCACCCAGTGGCCCCTAATACCATCAGAGCACCTGATGTCAGTGACACTACCAGTGTATCTCCAGCTTTACTACCTGCCATGGGTGAGCAGACTAAAGAAGGAATAAAGGAGTGAAGCAATATTGCCCAGCCATGGCCAAATGGCCAGTGTTATATCCCTAGTTTGCCCAAAATAGTTCTCTGGAGTCCCAGCACAATACTCCAAACACTAAATTTCTTTTGTAAGACTGACAAATCTAAAGGCTGCCTTCCACCCGTGAAGGATTTAAAATAATACCTACTAGTAAAACCCTCAAGTGTGAAAACCTCAAGTATCTAAGTAGAACATGGTCTTCACAGATTCCTCCTCTGCTCAGGAGGAGCGTGAGACTTCAGTTACCGTGCAGCCACACCATGTTCCCCTCACCATAGGGGAAATCCCACTGAATCCGGCTGCATTGTCAGCCCAGCAGGAAGCAGAAATCTCTCAGGAAAGGCTATTCTAGTGACGTCTCCAGGACAGTCTTGCAGATCAGAGACACTTTTGGACCAAAGCCAAGGCAAAGCTGGCCAGCACCTCCAAGAAGGTAGCTAAGTGGAAAATCTTCCCCAAAACAGTAGAAAAAATAAAAGATAAGACACTTTTTCTGACATTTCAATTACTGATCAAAGCAATGGGAAATTTTTCTCTCTCCCTAAAATGTTGCATTTCTTTTGGCACTGGGGAGAAAAGAATCCTCTCTCCATCATACATGAATATTTCCCCACTACTGAAGCGACAGAGTTTGAAAAACTGAAAAGGAAAAAAAAAATTCTGCCACCAGAGTAATGATTTTTAACAGGTATTTTTAGTATTTGCCATGAATAGAGAATATCAAAGCAACCAACTCCACTTCATACCGTTGACACTTCTTCAGGAAACAGCCATCAGTGCCACAAGGACATTTTCTGTCATGTTGGGGGGGCGGGGGGAGGCATGGGGCAGTGAGCTGTAGACAGCAGCTCAATGAACTCTATTCAAATGCTTTGCTGAACTGGTGTCTAAGCAAGGAAATGCTAAGGGAAGCCTGGAGCCAGAGCATTTCCCATGAGACAGTGAATCAAGACCTTCCTCTCTCCTGTGACTCAGTGTCACAGGAGGCAAATCACAGATGACTTCTGGCTGTCTGAAGCTGCAGCCATGGCACTGCAAGCAGACTGGCTCCTCCGGATGCGTGCATGGAGACAGAACGGAAGTGGGATGGGAGACCTGCTGGGGAGGCCCCACGTTGCTAGCCAGGCTTTGAAAGAGAAGCAGCTGCATCAGTCGTGCTGAGAAGATGTCAAAGGGGTAGCAGGCACCTCTGGCCTGTGCTTCATACACAGAGACTAGAAGAGAACAAGAAAGAACCAATCAAAAGACTCAGAGCAAAGAAAGAGCTAAGGGCTGGGAAGAGAAGCACGTTCTGGGTCACAAAGAACAAGCAAAGCACACACAAAACATGCAATTACCTGCTGCAGAAAAGGCAGCAGGAACACTTCATTTCATGCAATGCACAGAGCCCTTGAGAAAATGCAGCCTTTCTGCCACTCCATCCTGTTTCAGAGGCTTTCTTTCAGACCTGTGGCTCTCCTTAGCTTCACGACTCTGATTCTGTCCACCCAGGTCTCCTCTGTCGATATGCAGAGGAGGGACACTACTGAAGAGCAAAACAGTTCATGTGCTTCTGAGAAGCCTACATTCCTCTCTAGTCACTGAAACACCCCAAACCAATGAGAAATGTTGGCTTCATGAAAGAAAACAAGAGGGGAAAAAAGGAAGATGGTTTCTAAAGCCAGCCAAATATTAGTAAAGTAATTGCATTCACATATAACTAAGCTTCTGGTTCAGTGTGACCACACCAGAGCCCAGGAGGATTACTAACAGATTCTGCATGGGTTTGCTACCCATGCCCATTCAGCAAAGGGTACCCACAGCTAAGAGAACACACATCGTCTTCTTGCTTGCTTATTTGGAGCTCTTGTTTGGAAGCTTGAACCCAGAATACCAAGAGCAGCTATTTCCAAATACTTCTTAGGTGGTTATTCACACACTTGCAATATTCCATGAGCATTTGTCATTGCCGATTACTTTAGCAAGCACTGTTTGCAAAGCAGAGGTGAAGGAGTGGTGCGAAAACAAGCAGTTCACATCCCATCTTAAAACAGGCTCGCTATTGTGTAGCATGACTGAAGCACATAGCCTGAAAGCTTCTAGGGACAGGTACCATAAGCTCACCAGGCAATCTACCCATCACTTCCTAATCCTTAACTGCTTTACATAGCCTTCCCCCTCCAAAGTTTCATGCTATATCAACCTGCCTGAAAGCAGGGAGATGTGATGAAATGTCAGAAAGAAAAAATGTGTGCAAGGAAACCCTGAAATTTCAATCCATCTCGTGCAGTTAGCCTGAAGAACACGAGGTGAAACCCTAGCTCTAGTGAGAGCTGCAGGAGCCTGACAACCAACTTAAGAGCTCCCTCAGGTACTGTGCTGAGGAGGTGCTGCGATCTCAATCCCAGGATGGAGAAAGCACAAACTGAAATAAAAAAAATCCAGGCTGAAGCCCACTCTTTGTCCATGATGGAAAATAAACCCACGAAGGACTGTAAGTCTTCATCAATTCTCACTGCAGAGCCAGTTTCTGTAAGCAGCCCTCATAAACACACACCGGACCCTCCCTGTTTTCTTCTTTCACCTTGGGAGTCCCCCTTCAGCTGTGAGCTACCCACCTGCTTCTGTGCTTTCACATAGACAGTTTTAGCAGTGGCAAATGGTGCCGCATGGATTGCACTGGAAAGCATGGTCTCTACTTCACTCACCAGGGAGAACTGTTGCAAATTGCAGAAATTCAGGGATCCCAGGGACCAACCTGTGAAGGGAAGAAGAGGCACAGGAGTGAGTAAAAGAGAGTGGCTGGCTTAATCTAACAGCTGTCAGAAGGGCTGGTCTTGATTCCACTGTTGCTCTGTACTCTGAAGTTTCTGGCACTGGAGATGCTTCCATGAGCCAATTCAGTTCACTGAACTGGCAGAAAACTAACAGAACAAAAAAACACTGCAGCAACAATGAGCTCATCCGTCTTCTCTGGCTGCATCCACTGAGTGCATGTGAGACTATTGCAATGATGTGCCAAAACCAACTATTTTGAGCTGAAGGAGCACTGGACACTTACTCTCTTGAGAAACTCTTTTTGTGCACACTGAACTGACTTTGCTGGGCCTGTGGGCAACTAGCCCACCAAAAGGACATGGGAGTCAATGATTCTCTGCAGCTTTTCCCAGCTTTCCCCTTATCTATTTCAACACTTTTTGTGATTTAGAACAATCTCTTTCTATCTGTACGTGCCTAGCACAAGAGGATCCCACCTATGATGGAAGGGCTTTGCACACCACGACAAACAGCAGCAGCAAAAGCTCTGCCCTCCACTGAAAAGCCCCATCTCTACATAACAGCGGTCACTCCTACTTCACTGCTGGATGAAGACATTTTCTGCCTCCCACAGGAGATAAGCAGCAGAATCTGTGCAAGTCACACTTTCTGCAAGGCAAAGCAGCAGCAGGTAAGGCCAGTGTACGCTCCTTACAAGGAAGTGTCTAACACTTCCTTGCTCATGCACTGCGAACAACTGCAGCCACCCTAAAGGGTGGGGGAGAGATAGCACTGCGAGGCAGCACAAGGAGGTAATGGAGAAAACCAAGAAATAGGTGGATTCATCATGTTATTCAGGCTACAATTCCTCCAAAAGATTTTTTTTCTGGTCTGCAGCAGCATGAAACATCCTTCAGATGACAGCAGCATTTCTAATACCCTACTGCACTGTTCACGGCACTTGGAGAGAATTGGCAGAGTAAGCCCTGTCTGCTTGCAGCCGCTTGCTTCTGCAAGGCACCTCTCGCCCCACCACCGCTGCACTGCCGGTCCTATCCAACCATAAAAGAGCTAGGTAATTAGTTTGGTTTTACAGAAAACAGTAAATTCACAGCAAAAAATGTACAAAGCTATTCAGATCCCCAAATAATTCTGGCAATAAGAAGTCTGAGGGTTACAAACCCCCAGCTTTTTTGATGCAGCCATTTTAAACTTAACTTTATGCTTTTAGTTGATGAGATTACTTGGAGATAACGTATTGCCAGTTGAACAAAGGCAAAATTTAGGGCTAAATCTCTTCTTCCTCGTTTGCCATCCCTTACAGGGGGGATTTGTGCTTTATTTTTCAGTTTGTCCACCAAACTGCACATCTGTTCTTCCTGTCTCAGCCAGGAACCCAGGAAGACCAGGGCATGGCTTTCACAGGGCTGGGCCAGCTCTAGTTTTTATCAGCTGTATGGCACTGAGGAAAGGAGTTATTAGCTGCCTTCTAACCTTACTGAGGCGGCGTCAAAGCCAACTTTCCCCTGCTGAACCTGGCAGATCTTCCAGTAGCATGAACAGGCAATTGTTCATCCCGTGTTTAGGAAATCACACTTACTGGTGCAGAGCAAGGCAGTCCCATTCCAAGCAGATGGGAGATAAGCAAGTCAGAAAACCTATCCAGATGTCCTGTGCAGTAACTGGGTGTCCCAAGGACTTCTGTATCAAGGTGCTGCAGGATTGAGGAGCTCTGCACCCTGTCAGTAATGACGCCACTCCAGTTACTCAGATCTGTGTCTCCTCTGGGACCAGGGCTTGCAGGGAGGGACTTTTCTAATAAGATCTGCACTTTTGCTGCAACTTCTGTGAAGAAGTAATTAAATCTCATTTCTCAGC
This sequence comes from Ibidorhyncha struthersii, assembly GCA_013398815.1. Taxonomy (NCBI): domain Eukaryota; kingdom Metazoa; phylum Chordata; class Aves; order Charadriiformes; family Charadriidae; genus Ibidorhyncha; species Ibidorhyncha struthersii. The sequence continues at coordinate 44,196 of VZSZ01010441.1, forward strand.
TACTGCTTATTTCCACAAAGCTGGAAGTTAGTATCTTTTGAGTTCTCTTCCACTTCACCAAATCTGGCTGAAAAGTTACAGGTTCTATTTTTTCCCAAATCAGAGTCAAAAGGACATTGGGTAGGTGTTTCTACTGATGCATCTGCAAAGTCAACTGAAAGAAGTCATGGATAGCCATAGCAAGCAACAGTCCCTGCTCCCAACAGTCCTCACAAAAACTTACACTGGGAGATAGAGTCACACCTCTTGGCTCCCAAACCAGTATTGATCCATTAGGCCATACTGTCCCTGATCTCTGGAAGAAATGCGTTTCTGGGTAAAAACAAGGATACTGCCAACTCTTCCTTACAGTTTCATGTCAAAATGAGGAAGGCAGCCCAAGCTCTTTGTCACAGCTGCGAGTCGCCGCAGTATTACTTCAGCCATGATAGTACAGTTCCACTGACAAGCTGGCATAAAAGCTAAATACGGAGGTTGAATCAAACCTGTCATGCTCCCAAAAAGATATCCTGAAGCTTGAATTAAAAATAAAAAAAATAAATAAATAAAAAAAGTACTCTACTTCTTTCTGTAGTTATTTTTAATCTAGGGTGGACTGTGTCATCCTGGAACTGAGTCAAATGAAAATGAGAGATTTGAAGCACTTCACTCTCCCCCTGCTGCCCCTCTGCTCTGCGTCAGTCATCACTTCTTGGTTTGTAAATGCTTAGTGGGATTTGCACAGGGCCAGGCAAATCAGGCTCCTCCATTTACTGCTATACAACAAATACATTCCAGTAACAGGCTGTTCTCCTGCCAATGCCTTCTGTTTTCCAACTCATTTCATTTTCTTTAGTGACTTACTTTCAGACAACTGGATAACCAGAGCCTTGGGTCGACTCCATGTGGATCCTGCCTCTCAGCAGTGCCAATTTCTTTGCAGAAATCCTGCTCATGTAGGAAGCAGGTACAAAATCTCTCCTCACCATGCCAGACCCAGTTTATTTGCTCTTGTTTCCGCTCCCTTTTCACCATCAGTCAACCCACAAAGCACTGACTGCGTCTCTGCCCAGGGCTCTCCCCGGCTGCCTCCCATGCCTTTCCTGCCAGGCTCTGCCAAGACAACAGCCAAGGAAACCTGTCCACACCTATGCAGGCTGGGGCTGTGCCTTTGTTTTGGGCAGTGACGTGTGCTTGGGGTGGAGGCCACCATTGTTTCAGCTCCCTGATTCCACAAAGGAGCATTAATAATTTCTTACAACTGCAGTAAATGAAGGGTGGCAGTTACACCCAACCTATAACATCATACGTCATTGTTTTTCCTGTTACCTGTCAAAAAGGGGTTTTCTTCGTTTTGCTGTGGGAAGGTGGCTGAGGTTGCAACGTCACCTAGGCAGAAGCCACTAACTTTAACAGGATTTCTGTCAAACACACAGACCATATCAATGCACAGACAGGGTCACCCTGCCCTGAGCCAAGCATAAGAGCTGGGCTCCCTCTCTCAAGAGCCATTGTCTCTCCTCATATGGAAGGGATGCAGTGGATAACGCAGCAGATAATGCAGCTGCCATCTGTGGTGTTCAAAGCAGTCTGACAGCACCAACAGAAAAACTACAACTGTGCTGTGGAAAGTAGATGCTTTTTCACAAAAATGATGTGACTCTCATTTAGCCCATGAAAGGTATTTCTTGCAGAGAAGTTGCACAAGAGCCAGTCTGAAATTCTCTAATTTGTCTCAAAAGGTACCCAGCTCTTCAGGTGCTCTCTGACTTGAAGAGTGTAATCACACACCAATCCTTGGCTGCTTCAAGCATCATCTAAAGAATAGAAAACAGTAGGAAGCATCCTCCCCCCCAACCTTGTATAGCATGAAGGTTACGTACAAGAACTAAAACATTACAGCCAGAAACCTTATTTTGCAGAAGATAATCTCATTTTTCATATTCAGGGCAACATTAAACCCATCCTCCCAAAACTCGGCTGTGCCAAGGCTTGTGAGCTTAGGGTGAAATTATCTCCAACAGAAAAGTTTCACTGCCCCAGCAAAAAAATGAGTAGTGGAAAACACAAACAAAATGACACAAGTGGTGAAAAGTAAAAGGAGGTGGTTTAGACACATCCCATCTTGATATGCAATGTTTCAGTAACCAGGGTGAGGAAACAGGTTTTCCTTTTACGCAAGGGTGGGCCAGATCCTTAGCTGGAATAAATCAGTGCTGCCCTGCTGAAATCAATGGATTGTTGCTGATTCACAGCAGCTGAGGGTCTGGCATGTGGTTTTCTCCTGACAGTATCACAGTAATTTTATTCTAAATTAAAATCATGTGGAGATGTTGTTTTGATACAATATTGTTAAATACCAAATATACCAAAACTGAATTGAACTAAACTAAAATTAACCTAAAATGAGAGAGAGTAAAGGGAATGCCTCTCTATTGTAATGCGGACTCTCAGAGGCTAGAAAGAATCACAGGACAATTTGATGAAATCCCTTGAAGCATTCTCACTGACTAATTAGTCTCTTCATTCTGGAACGCGGCCAGTGGTGGTGTGAAGGTTTCAGGGTTTAACACATTTCCTCATGCTCACTAAGAGCTCGGCGTGATTCCTGAAGCCAAAAGCACTAAGAATGCAAAGAATGGCTAGACAAACTGACATGAAAGGTGACTAACGGTTATCCTCTCTCACTAGCCCCCAACAGCACAGGTGGCCCAGAAGAGCCTGTGGCCACACTGGGCTTGAAGCTGGTGAGTCCTGCACAGCACCCCACTGCCAACTAAACTGCTGCAACCAGCTGAGAGAAACTAAAGGATATTTGTCAGCTGCAGATGTGGAAGCAGCACCCTGGGAACCCCTTGAGCATCACAGCAAACAGGCAGGGGAGGGGCACACCCCATTGCAACTGCTTGTGCAACTCTGTCTCATTTAGTCACACGGTGGACGTGAGCAGGAATATTGCAGCCATGCACCAAGCAGGGAGTGATGGCCTTCACAGAGAGTACCCCCAGGCACACTCCTCCTCCTAGATCTGTCCTCCCCCACTATGACCTAGCTATCAGCCTTGCCCTGTCTGGCCAAACCTCAATTCCCCCTGATCCCAAGCAACCAGGCCTCCAGCAAGCACTCAGCGTCTTTGAGGATCAGCAAGGGTGATGCTAATTCCCTGCTAAAGTGGGTGGCAGTCTTTATTATGTTTCAGGCCTGAGAAATCTCACCAGTGCACCGAGAACCACAGGGCTCCTTCCTAATTACACAGCAGAGCACCGCATGATTCATGTCAGCAGCTCCTCAGCCCCCTCACCTCAATCCTTGCTGGTGTGACACAACAAATCCGAGTGGAAGTGATTTAGCAGGTTGCAACCGCAGCCGCCTGCTCCCCAGCGCTATTAACAAATAAGGCGCCATGAATGGGCCATCGGACAGCAGGCAGAGGCCTGTTGAATCACGCTCTTCTGCATTGCAACATCGGAAGTTGCACTTTAAAACTGATCTCCTGGGTTGCTCTCAGATTTCCCAATGAAGGCTGGAGGAGGACGGAGAACCCAAGCTGAGAACATTATATATGCATTTTTCAATTCCCAGGGGAGGGTCGAAAATTAGAACTAGCTCTGGGGCCTTTTGTTTTTGTTTTTCCCTTCCCTCCTCTCTTTCCTTTTGGTCTGATTAACTTTGGTGACTGGCTTGCACAATTTTATCAGGTTGGGCCTGATGAATCATTCATCTTCAGCGAGCAACAGTGAGAGATTGCAGGCCAGGCACGGTCTGTGTTTCAGTAACCAAAAACAGAAAAAAAAAAAAACAACCAAAAAAAAAAACAACAAAAACCGACACCCCACCAAGAGAGAGGGAATGGGGGCAGGGAAAAAGAGACAGTGGGCCAATAGCACTTGTGGACAGCTTTCTGATGTCTGGTCTCGGACAACTAGCAGCACATTCATTTGTAAGACTGCCAGACCTCCTAGGAAACCTAAAAGGCTGCTGTTATTTATAAAGCTCTTCTGCGTGCATGACTAGCTCATTATATTTATAGGTACCTGTCCCATTCACCCACTTCAGGGCCCTCATTCCCATAAATCTACAAGGCTCACAGAATCTGCCTTCAAACACTAAGATACCTCTCCTTTCTGAGCAGGGCCATTTGGAAGTATCTATCACCACTGCAGGGCTCAGCAGCATGTACACATAAATATATAACTGAAAGCCCCACATTTCTGTCAATGCACAGGAAGCCAGATTCAAGAATTTGTCTTCTACATGGAGAGCACCAGATTTTGCATTTCATTTGTAAAAAGCTCCCAGTAAATCTTAACCACAAAGGTTTGATTTAAAGATGGTTTAAAACTGTCATCTGGCTTCAGGAGAGATGATATATAAGTCAGTCCAATTGATTCTGGCAGCCTGGACTCCCAGCCCCCCTTAAGAAGGAAAAACAAAATAAAATCAACCCTCCTAGGTTTTATGCCTGAACTTCAAACAATCTGTGCACCAATCCAAATCAGAGCTCCACTGGTAAGACATGAAGAGCTTTGCAAACACAGCCCTTCAGTGAAGCTGGGGACGTGGGCAAGCAAAGACAGCTCCCTACAAATTGCACTGAGGACAGGAAAAGCAAGAGATTTGGCCTTTCCAGTTTGTGGGTGTTCACACACAAACACAAGTGAGCTTTTCTATTTTGGAGGTGAAAGACTTATTTCTCAAAAAAAAAAAAAAAAAAAA
>VZSZ01010441.1:48895-97692 GCA_013398815.1 Ibidorhyncha struthersii
AAAAAAAGTAAGAATTGTAGATACAGTTGTTACCTCCTACAGATAAAACAGGCAAGATTTCACTCTTGAGACGAGCTGGGCTCGCTCCTGTCAACCAGAAGCCTTGCCCAAATGTAGATACAGGAATTGAGGCAAACTGCTGCTTCCAGTTGCCCATATGTCAGCAAACTTTCAAGCAGAACTATGCTCTACCAGTCTCGATCCCAGACTTCTTAGGTGCTTCAATTCGTGCCACGATTTGGGGCATCGGTTACCAATTGGTAAATCAGACCAAAAACCTCATGCAGTTGTCCAGGCCTGGCTCCCTCAAGCAGCCACACAATCATGGCGAGAAGCATCTTGGCTCACTGCAAGTTGCAACAGTGGGCAGGTCTTGAGAGGAGTCTCAGAGTCCCCTCCGAGGCAGACGCTTTCACAATCCAAAGGCAGATACCATTTTTCCTGCTTAATCTCTTGGAAGGCTTCCCTCTGTCTCGGTCGTGAATTTAAAGTCATCCAGAGAAAAATATTTGCCCTTGTGCAATGTATTTCAGGGACTGATTATTTAACTATTTGATTTGGCATAAATTCAAACCCTTAAAAAAAAAAAAAAACAAACACCAAATCAAAACACAAATGAAAAAGAAAGGGCTTCCACAGCTTAAAGCATACCCAAACCCACATGGCTGTCCAAGAACAGCCAGTAGTCCGAAGCCGAGAGGTATAGAGGCTGAAGATCTGTGTGGCTGGATGTGGAGGTAGGAGCTTTCACATCTTAGCTTGAGTGTTTGATCCTCAGCTGTACTATAGTGAGCAGGTATCTCTGTATACGAGAGGTAGCCACAAAAATTTTAACCAAAATTTACATTCCTCTGGTAAAAGTCATCATCTACATAATGCAGTATTTACTAACAAATAATCATTTCAAAAAGATTCCCAACCAGTTCTACTAGGAACCTAAACAATGCAGCTTTGGGTTAAGGGTGTGAGAGAGATGAAGCAAAGCTGACTCAAGCTGCTTCCAGTGGCTAAGCTGAGTGAAATGCAATAAATACAGAGAAAACCCAATTTTTCCCTTGCTGTTGCACACAATATTTGCAAGCAATTACACTGGCTGTGGCAGTTTAACATGCAGGAGAATAGTCAAGATACTTTGTGCATTATTTAAATACCTAGTTATAAAAGTTCAGGCCATAAACTGAAAAGGAAGCTGGATTTTTAAAATAATTTTGTGCCTTAAGACATCTGTCGCAGGCACAAATGGGAAACAGATAAATACATCTAGGCTCTTTTCTCTGTGGTCTTCCATCTCACACAGTCATTTGCTGCTCTTGCTAGGATTAACAGCAGCTCATTGTTCCCTCCTGTATGATGCATCATAGATTTTACTGGATCACTTATGCCTTATAATCCATAACCATGGATGAATTATGGCATGTTCTTTAAAAACCCTCCAGTCTCACTGTAAAGCAGTGATTAATTCATGTTCTCTGGTCAGTCAAGGCCACAATCAGTTGACCTCAGAGGAATGAAATGCCACCACGTGTCCTACGAGAACAGAAAGGCAACAGCCCCTCTGGGAAAGGATGAAGAAAAAAAAATCCATGCAGATGTTACTTTGTTAACCTAGCCTGACCATCTCTCAGGTGCCTTAGAGGATACCCCAGGGCTTCTCTAGCAAAAGACAGGGTCATGCTGTAGGGCTCAGCTGACTGGTAACAAGATAGGTACTGCGCAGTATCTTACAGTCCAGAGCTCGGATGTAGTTGAGGTAAATAGTGGCCTACAGCCACCATTCCCTGTAGGTAGATCAGTGACCTGACAGCCACGGTTCAGCTCCTAGAAGACAGCCATACCTTCCCCATCTCAGCAGCACATCAAGCCTGGAAGTTAAGCAGCCCCGTCCATCTAAGAGGTACTTCACCTCGATACGAACATACATGATCTACATTGGTGCGACATGTGGGTAGCTTCACTGGGCCTGTACTCAGGGGACACAGGACCCTTAGGATGCCTGACCTCTAGGTATTCCCCTGACCTACTGCTCACATGCTTTTGGGGAGTTGGAGACCAGGATACAGCAAACACCAGACCTCCGGTGTCTCTGGAGGTCACCTCCTCATCTCCAGATCTTCTCTGGTGCTCCCAAAGGTGCACTGCCTGTCTCCAAAGCAAGCACAGATTTTCCAAGAATCCCCTTTCAAGGGGAAACCTTCTTCTCTCACCCCTACCCCCATCCTTGAAGCAATGCTAAACAGCCTCTGGAGCCTGCTAATCTGGATGTATCAGGGCTCACTTTGCAGGAGGACTTTTAACACCATCACCAGGACACCTTATTTTTCAGTTCTGAAGTGCTACAAGAAGAGACATCTCAAAAAAGAAAAAAGACAAAAAAAAGAAGGGCTGGAGAGAAGTTTACTCCTTAACTTCTGACCAACGCTGAGCTCTGTTGAAGGTACAACTAGAACACCAGAAGCAAACACTTCCATTTCTGGAGTGTGTGGAAGACAGAGGAAAGAGATAGACCTTGAAGGAGGAGGGGGCTCAGATACCACCTTCTCTCTCTCCCTGTGGCATCTATCCATAAGCTTCTGTCAGGATCCCAGCAACAGAGCTGAGCAATGGATGATAGAGACAGTAGCTCTCCAAGCCATTTTCAAAACATCCTACAGAGTCTGAAAGCAGCATTTACAATGTTGTTTTGCAGCTGGGAGAAGAATCACAGTATGATCCAGTAATCAAGGAAAGCAGTCAGATTCACAGAATATTTTTTAACCCATAATAAATAATAGTTTCCTTAACTTTATTGCGGTCACAAAGTCAGAACAAAATTTCATAAAAAAATACAATTATTGTGCACAGAAAATTTTGAAAAATGTCACTAAATCCTCAGGGGAAAAACAATGACTGCCTTTTTAATGAAAACCAAGCTTATGGATTGCTGGTTTCTGAAAGCAGCCTGGTAAATGTTTTTGTTTTCCAATAAGCAAAATAAATACTGGAACAGACCCATGGTCCTTTCCCTTCCATTGCTCCAAACCTCCCCATTTTTCAAAGTGGAATAAAGGATGCCTGTCCTCTGATTTTAAAACCAGTAACTGGTTCCTCAGTGTACTGTGAGCCAGAGGTGGGCAGGGCAGTGGAGGAAGGCCAGGAGACCCTGAGGATGTACACTGGGGATTGCAATGAACGGACAAGAAGAAGCAGAACCTGCTCCTGACAAACTAGATTGGGAAAGTGCCTGGAGATGGAGCTTATCATGCCACAACTTGAACCTCCCCAAGCAATTCACACACCCATGTCTCTACATGAAAGCAATGAGATGGGAAGGAAGCACAGTTAGGGTTTGGCACTGCTCAAGCCCTATGCAATTACAGGCAAGAGTAAACATCTTATTCAGGGATGAGCAATCGTCCCTCAAGGGAAAACCCTGGGGCTTCCAGCCCTCCCAAGAGGTCATAAATGGGTACAGAAAACAAGAGAAGACTTGCACAAAGGGAAGGAGCTAAACCTCACTGCCCATGAGTGAGGAACTGAGCAGCCACGTCCATGTGCTCCAGCACAGGGCACAGATTTCAGAACAAACACATGGGAAGCTGTGGCATCGCTGACCTTTTTGTTTCTGAAGCTCCAAGGGCACTATGTAGTCTTTCTTCCCAATACAGCAATTGCAATAAAATCTCCAGCTTGGCAAGAGCACCTATTTTGGTGTCTTTTCTCCATGGCAGGAAAAGGGGGCATCGCAAAGTTGGCATCAGAGCTGTTCCTTACAGAGGTAGGGGATCCTGAAATCATACCCAAACTCTAGTCAAAACTCCCTTAACACACCTACATGCCCATCACACAAGCTTCAACATCTCCAAATCAAACCCTGGCTTGAAAGAATAGTCCTTAAACCATTTTTTTTCCACCTTCAGCACCATCTGCTTAGTACAGCCAAGTTTATAGCTTTTCCAGATGCCATTTCCCATTCATTAAGGCCCAACAAGGCATGAGCTGTAAAAAGTCCAACCCAAGAAATTCATACTCTAAAGACTTACTTACTGGTAGGTATTGAGAGCGCTTCTGTAGAGCTGTGGGGGCTCCTAGGAGACAAGCATATGCACTTCTCTGTGGTCACACCCCTGCCACTGTCCCACACGACTGGGCAACTCTTGGCAGGCTCAGAAGTCTTTCCTCTGTGGAGGAAAAAGGAGTATGGTGAAGTTGGCAGAAGAACTGTTCCTCACAGATGCAGGAGATCCTGAAAATATACCCACACGCTGGTCAGTCCTCCCTTAACACACCTACATGCCAATCACACAAGCTTCAATGGACACCTCAAGAACTGAGACAGGTAACATATGTCAGCACACAACCTTTAGGTACCAAAGGCCTGAGGAAAAGTCCATTGAACTCCTTCAGCGGGCTCAGGAGGGGACAAGTGACAGCTCATTTGTTGCCATAAGTACTTGTTTCTCAGATGCCGAGGCTGGGCCAGTCGATGCTAGCTAATTAATCTCCCTAAAAAAAATGAAACCATCTGGCTGTACAGTAATTATTCTTCCTGCCTGGGCTCACGAGCCCAAATGGCAGAACGTGGAGAGGCCATATCAAACAAGCAAGCAAGGTAATGACATACTCTTTGCTGCTGTCACACAGCCCGAGTAACTGCTCAGGGAGTCCAGGCAGCCACCCAGCCTGCAGACACTTCCTTCCTTTGCTTAGTGTCCTGCTGCATGGAGAGATCCTCCCTCACCCAAACATGCAGCTGGCAGCAAGGGACCTCACAGCCATGGTGGTTTGAGCCAGACCGGGGACTCTTTGGCAAGGAGACCAGAGGAGGCCCTTTCCAGCACACTGCTCTGGCTGCAGCCTGATGGCCAGTAAGCTTATGCAGCTCTGGTCAAAAAGAGCAGGGCTGACAGTACTGAGGTGAACAGGGGCAGCCCGGCCACCTCCCAGCCCACCTGCTCATGCTGATCCTTGTCTGTGAATGGTGACTTCTCTTCCTCTGCTGGTTTCCTGGACTCCTGGGGATAAGAAAGATGGTTTCCTGCTCTGCAGAGCCGCAATTCAACAGAAGCATCTGAAGCCTTCGCAGTGCTGGGATGGCTGTCATGAGTCCTTGGCTCTACCCCTGCACAGCCACATCACATACAATCCCCAAGCCAAGGTGCAGGCCCAGAATCAGGCTCACAAGAATGATGGATAGTTACCAGTAATCACTCCTGCTGCTCCCTGCTCTCCCACCACTACTATGGGAAGAGGCAGGAAAAACAGTGGAGGAAACAAGCTTTTCCTGGGAATGCCCCAGCTAAATTGAATCAGCAGCAAGTCTTGGAGGATGTTCAATCTGGTGGCCACCGAGGGCTCTTCAGAAATGCTTTTGCATCCCTTATGTTGTTGGATATATCCACACATACAAAAGCTTTATGCATTGGTCATATAAACAATGTTTCAGGGTAGTAACGAGACAATCAAACCATTAGTTCATTAATAATATGGCATTCAGTGTAAGCTTTTCCCTCACTAACCAAAGCACAGCCCATTTACCAAAGCAGGCTTAGAGTTATTCTTCACTGATTTTTTTTTTCATTACTAATGATGACAAAAACAAAGTAAGGGTACTAAGAAACCAACACATGTAAACTACAAAAAGTCCCTGAAGGAACCACAAATCATACTCCTCAAAAATCTGGTAGGATAAATAGAGCTGTAATTCAAGGGCCACACACTTCCCCCAGCAGCACCACGGGGGCAGCCCATGCCAGCTGCCTGGACAACCTCATCATGGATGGCTTGCAAAGGTCTTCCCCAAAAAATGGGTCTTTATACAGGGCTCATATCACAGTCTGACTGGGAAATGAGAGGTGAGGGCAAGCAGAATGAGGAGAAGCACCTGCTGCCAGCTCCCTCCCATGGTTCCTCCCATTTAGGGGAGCTGGACCTCTCCCTTTGGTTTCCACCAAAGGGCAGAATTAAACTCAGTTCAAAGTAGGTATAGGCAGAGCTTTATTTCAAACATGCCTCAGTTGCTCAGTGCAGCACAACTATAAGAACTGGGAGGAAGGAGGGAAAAAAAAAAGGCTTTGTGGTTAATTATGAGTATGCTAACATGGTAAGAAATAAGGCAGCGAGGATGGCAGAGATAATTACTCTATGAGTTGCATTTCCCTTTTGGACAGGAGATAATGAGATATCCTTTGCTATGCAGAAGAGTCTCCTAGGACAGCAAATGCAAGGCTGGCATAGGGCAAGCAAGTTGGAGCTGCAGAAACCCACTGCCCCCTTACCAGTGCTGGCCAACAGGGCCAAGCTTTCTCAGCAATGGGAGGACAGAAAACAAAATTAGCTGACTCCTGGGAAAGAAACTAGTTTTCTCTTCTCCTTGGGCACTACACGGCCACTCCTCAGGATCCTCAACCTGCACAGCTGCCCCAGGTTTCCACAGATGTGTCCTGCTTGGCAGGGCCCTTGGCCCAGGCAGTGATGCAGAGGGGACAAGTGCACTCTCCCACACTTCTTGAAGCCTGGGCAGGCAGAAATGAGCTGCCTGTGCTGGGAAGCCCCAGCAGACTCCAGGGAAATGCACAGAACTGCACAAAGCTGTTTGGAAAGAGCCACAGCAAAGCGGCCTGCAGCCCAGTGCACGTTATTCAAAACCCCTTGGCTTCAGTGAGCCAGGGACTGCTTTATACTTGTCCCCTCCAAGAGGGGACTGCTTTTGCGTACTGGAAGCTCCCAGGAGCACTTACAAATGCTGTAGCCTTGCAAGGTCTGCAGAGTATTCAGCTGCCCATGGAAAAAGCTCAGCGTGGGAACATTAAAATAAATCCCCAAAACTACGTGAGCAAAATCATCACCACGTACACGGTTACTCTAGCCAGCGAGGATGGAGAAGCCTCCTTTCACAAAGAGCCGCAGACAGAAAGTATTGCTGGTATGTTGCCTTGCAGGTCCGAGTTAGTCTTGGAGCTGACAGGGCAGCGGGATGGGGTTTCCTCTTGTTTATTTACATCTTGAGTCGATCCCAGTACCTCTTCCCCAGGAGCTCCTTTGCTGATCAAGCAAAGTTTCAGCTAATGAGACTATTTTTAGCACCAATTGCTAGGAGGAGAAGCTGAACCTTTTAACAAAGCCTCCTCAACACTGTAACGAGCACATTGCTGAGGGGAAAGAAAGAAATAAGCTGGGGGTGAGCCTGTATCTAGGTCAGCATCAATCTCTCTATGTCACCTATACCCTTGTTTTATGGGAAGCATGTGGATAATAAATGGCGATTATGGAAAGTGGAGGGGAAGAGGCAATCCTGAGAAATTCATAGATAGGAGAGAAATCACGTTAATAGGAGATAATACAGAGCTGCAAAACTGTTATAAAAAAGGCATTAGGCGAGCTCTGTAATTGGGGTTATTAGACACAACTACACCAGGCTTTTTTTTCCATTTTGGGTGCATGTCACTGTGATGGATGTCACTTTCAATAGTGATAATAACAGTAAAATATCCACGTTAAAGCTGAGTACATTAACTTTTATATTGGTGTAATTTACTGCGTTATGAGTTCCCATCATTCAGGAGTGAAAGACAAAATGCTCTTCCTTACAATGTCGATAACCATGCATACACTTTACAGGAAGAAGTGTTTCTTCAAATATCTATTCTATGTAAAATAATTCTTTTAAGTTTCCATTACTCTTTTCAGGAGAGACATGGAACAGGAGAAAGGGGTAAGCTATTCATATTGCTAACGTACATCATGAGCTGGATTTGCCATTGCTTCATATCTGGTGAAGTCATTCACAGCTGCTTTTCTGGCCACACATACAAGAGATTAGTTTGCTACACAGGAAGGGGCAGAATGGACTGGACAGTAGCTACTATTTTTTAAAACCTACACGCGCATGAATATGATATTGAAGGTAACATAAAGTGTCAAAAGAAAAAAAGAAAGAAAAAAAGGATTCTTCAGTACAGAATTTACAGTGCGGTTCGATAACAGGAAGGTGGAGTCCCTATCCCTCAAAGTTGAAACAATACTGTACCTACCTTCTACAGCATTACAGCCACATGCACTTTAGGTGCTTAGGGTTATAAATAGAACAAGTAAAGCCTCACATTGTTTCTATCTGTTCTCTATTGCAGAAGCTAAATGACTGCTAGAGGAACAACAAACTTGGTCATTCCCAGGCTGTAAGTATAAATCACAGCAGTGTGAACAACACAAGTGCTAGGTCAGGCTTAGGCTCCAAGAGGAAGCAGGGGAGAAGCTGGCTGATGGCAGAGCCTTTGGCTCCAGCAACAGCAGAGCTACGGTCTGCTTTTCACACTGCCTCTTCCAAGCACCTCTGCGCCCTTGGGCAAGTCGCTCCTTTGACTAGTCTTTCCAAAAAGTGAATGCCTCCAGCTAGGCACTGTGCTTGTACAGGGACAAGCACAATAAGGCCTTGAGGGACTGCAGCAAGAATTCTTCCTGCTCCAAGATAAGCTTGTTTCGATAGGGTGCAGAGCTCTAAAGCAGACCAAACTACCCATATCAAGGGAAAAAGCACTCCTAGAGAATCTATTTCAAAACTGCATAGAAGAGGACTTGTCATTTCCAAAACGGAGTGGGCATCTGGAGGCTGAGCTACAGCAAGTTTTAATAGTATCTAAAAATCACAAAAGGAGGAAATTTTTCTTCTTCCTGCAGATCAGACCATATATGCAATACAACACAAGCATCACTGTTTAGGTGGGCTCTGGCTTTCAAACAATCACTCCCAGTCTCTCTTAGCCAAGAGCCCATGTCTATAACAGCAGTGAGACCTAACAGCTCCCTCCAATCACTGTATTCCTCAGGGCCAAGGGGTCTGTAGGGGACCAAACATGAACATAGTTCTGCTCGCATTCAGTTTTGCTTGTGAAATCAATCAGTTCACTTGCCTCCAAAAGGCAGACCTTCCCACCAGCTCTCACAGCATGAACACAAAAAACCTCAAACAGGGTTGTGTGTAGCACAAGGAACAGGCACTGAGAAATGCAATCAGCTCCCCCAAGCTGCACTTTCAAATTGCAAATTACAGAATAGCTTCAATGTTAAGAAAGGATTAGACGACTCTGGTTTGTTTCCAAAACAAAACACTGCGTTGTGACATTACTGAACACCATCCCATCCAAATGGAATTCAATACTTCATTCAAGCCCAAACATTTTTCTTCCATGTGTTCAGCTGATTAATTGAGGATTCAACTGTTTATCCCCTACTATGTGCTGGTTTGGGATTGGGTTTTTTTCCTCTTAACAGTAACTGCATTTGATCAAAGTGACTCTGGCCTACACACATAAGGACTTTAGCTGGTACCTCAGAAGTGAGACAAGGCAAAGAGGAGGATTATCTCCTTCCTTCACCTCTGAGACAGATGAGCTCACACCTACTGAAGACTGACTTTTCTTTCCTTGTTCCTCAGTTTGTGAGCCAGACTCTGCTCTCCCCACCTCTGCGCAGACTGCACAGTTGCCTCTCTAAAGGGTAGAGAGGTCTCTTCCTGTGGGCTTCACTGGTGTTATCCACCCTAGCTCTGCAATACTGGACCTAAGATACCTAAAACTACCTGCCATCTCCCTGCCTTCCTACTGTTTCTTTCACAATGGTTAGTCTGCTGACAAAATATTTACTTTGCATTTGAGAAAAGGTCATTGACTGATGGTGTAAACCACTCTCCTCCAAGACAACAGGAATGGGAGTCAGATCCTAAAAGAGAAAAATCAGCCTGGAGTCTTTTTCCTCCTTCCCTGCTTCCTCCCACATCCCATTCAGATGGCATGAAAAGCCTCTCAGTGGCTCCAAGCCCAAAGAAAGGAGGACATATTTCATGTTCCTCATGAAATCTACCTCCATCAGTCCCTTGTTCAGTTGTCAGCAGGAAGCAGAGCTTGCCCTAAATAGAACCGAGGTGGGTAACAAAACAGGAAGATTCATTTCCTGTAGCACCACGGGGCTGGCAGGAGCAGTTCCCTGTCCTCTGCATGCTTTCCGAGGACAGTCCTCCACGGTGGCACAAGAAAACACATGATCTGGAGTAGGGGCCAATTGCACTTTACTGGCCTCTCCTGTGAAATACACTTTGTTAGGTGTGCTCCTTATACCCAGCTGTAGAAGCAGTGACACAAGAGGACATCTGCTGCATCACAGTGCTGCAGCACAGCAGGGGATGCAGGATATGAAACGAGTTTGGCAGCATAACACTCAGTCAAAGGAAGCAATGCACTCACTCCCCTGTGCACAACAGTGTTTTGTGTCAATTTCAAGTTCGCTTTTTACCAGCAACTTGGTGGTCCCTGTGCAGTTTCATGTACACAAAGAACAAAAGGGTATAAACACTATAATGTCAATAAAAAAGAAATTTCACGCTCAAACGCAAGAAACAATAAAGTTAATAAACTATGTAAGAAAACCTGTATCCTGCCAATGCAACTGCCTGAGTAATATCAAGCCTAATTCAAAGGCATTAAACAGAATGTGAGCCTGGCTATTGGTTTCAGTAGTTTTGGACCAAGCCACTTCAGCACATGAATAGTTTTACCATTTCTTTGCTTGCATAGGGATATATCTGTCCATTCAGAGCAGCAACAGCTGTCTAACATGGAGCAGTGGTTGGAAAGAGCAAATATATGAAGGAGGAGGGTGACTGAAAGAGTATATGCTTGGGGAAAGAAACAGGGGGAGAAAAGGGGAATTTTAACAAGGATAAAGATCCTTGGTGTATAGATCCCTATCTAGCTTTATATGACAGCTCCTATGCTGTAACAGCACAGCTGCAGCAGCACAGCTTCAGCGCGTGCAGTTCTTCCTGCTCCAGATCCTAAAGATGAGGTTGCACAAGATGGTTGGTTCAAACTAAGACCTCATTTCATTTCTCCCCCCATCCTGTCCCCCGCTACCCACAGCACTGCCTTACACTCTTCCTCTGAGCCAGGTGCAACATTGGTCTGACTCCCTGGGGAACTGCTTCATCTCAAAAAGACAGCAGCAAATAAGCTATTAGGGAAAGAAACAGTTGTAGTTTTTTTAGCTGAGAGTGAGCAAAGCCAATTCACAGACAGGTAGGTGAGTAAACACATCGTTTGCTTTTTGCAAGGTAAGGCAGAGTTCTGCAGAAAGCACCAAACTTCATTCACCTCCAGAGTCATCCATACTCCCAGCTGCTCGCCGAGGGTTTTGCGCACACACACACTCAAGGAAGGGGTACTATAGATAACAACAATCTGCTGAGGAAGACATCACACACTGACTTCAAACACAAACTAAAAGTGAATTGTGGCCAGATCAGGACTTCCAATTACTTTGACGTCTTCATGGTCGCCAAACATGGTATTTCTGGCACGTCATATTCCCTGATCAGTGCTCAAGTCAGTCCCTCTCTCCTTCCCAGAGGCTCACAGTCTCTAATGGTTATTCCATTCTATAGAGCACTTACCAGAAACTCAGAAAGACTGCACCACTGCCTTGCTAGGGTCCCACCATGTTTTGCTTGCCGCCAGCTCTGTTGTACATGAGAAGGATGGAAAGGTGGGCTGGCTCCTTGTGCAGTCACTTTATCCAGGGACCTGCAAGACAAAAAGGTCAGGGAGTGTGGA
The DNA here is from genome assembly GCA_013398815.1 of Ibidorhyncha struthersii. NCBI lineage: Eukaryota > Metazoa > Chordata > Aves > Charadriiformes > Charadriidae > Ibidorhyncha > Ibidorhyncha struthersii. The sequence goes on from VZSZ01010441.1 coordinate 60,475, forward strand.
GGAAGGACAGCGGGAGAAGTTGCCAGAATTAAAAGATTAAGGAAACAGAGTTGCCACTACAATCATTTGTTACAAGGTAGAGCCCCCATTGAGAGTCCTCTCCGTGCAACAAGAGCACATGGGATACAGGAAGGCGAGTACTTGGCCCTTGCTTTGCTTCAGTTCCCTAATCCAGCACAAATGCATTTGGGGATTTATGGGTTTTTGGAAGCTTCCAGCAAAGCTCAGGGCCTGTTCCTCGGGTTATTGTTTTCCCATCTGTTTCTCTTCATTTTATTCCATCACAGAGGCCCCATCGTGGGACACAAGAATGTGACCGGAACAATAGGCAGAACTCGCTGCCTCCAGGACTGCAGCGAGGGCAGAGCCGCCATTGCAGGATGGGAGCCAGCAGCTTCTATATTTAGCCCTTTCTTGCTTATTCCAGATCACATTTGCACCCTGCACTCAAGAAGTCATGAGGCTTTCACCACACCACTGTCCTCGAGCGCTGCACATCCAGCAGGGCCCCTGAACATAAAACATTCATTTCCCTTCTAATAAATGCCAACAGGAAGACTTCCTTCTCCCCCCCCCCCCCCGCTCGCCCCCCACTCCTACCNTTCTCCTCTGCAAGGCTGGCGGCATTGGAGCAGCACCAGGACTCTGGAGCTTGGACAGTGCGGCACTGCCTGTCAGAGCAGGGCCCTGCAAAGAGGCAGAAACAGGTGAGCTCATTTCCCCCCATGTTGGAACCTGAGCTAAACTCACCAGCCCACAGAAACTTGCCCCAAGCCCACACCTGAGGGCAGGGCAGGTGAAGGAGAACCAGGTCTGAGCACCCATCTGGCCTCAATCACTGCCACAGCACGTGCATACACCTCTCAAACACAGTGGGTAGGAGACTGCCGAGCAAAAGCTCAGGTCTTATTGCAAAGCTCTCCCCACCATGTCCCAAGGCACCTCTCTACCACTCTGAAGGCTGAGAGGGCTCTCACCCTGCAGGAAGCCAAGCTGACTGTGACACCAACCACAGTGCCATTTTGCACTTAACTCATTTACCAAGGTAAGGGGATCCTGCAGAGCTAGAGGAAAGCCCACCATGTTTCCAGGAACGCTTACCTAAGAGCTGTGCTGCTTGAAAATAGCTCAGTGATGGACAAGTCCTTTTTCTGCTCCTTCCACAAGGGTTGTAGGTCAGGACCACTCTGCACTTTGTCTCTCCAGTTCTACCAAAGGTTGCTGAGTGAGAGATTTGAGCACACAGATACCCTCCTGGGCACCTTGCTGCCATCCATATTACTCCCCCTGTGTACCAACATGTACTCCCCCTTTGTACCACCCTGCTGTTCTCCTGTAGGCATTCCCACCACTGCCAGCTCCCCACTCCTTCTGAAAGCCCTCCCACTGTCAGTGGTTATATCAATGAGAGAAGGCTGATGCTGGATAGGATCTAAGAATATTTTTTTCGCTTTAAAGTATGTCTGTCCCCAGAAAACTAGTGGTACCTAGCAGTGCCCAAGCAGGGATGGAGAAATTACACCTTCTGGTGGTATCACAAACCATGCCACTAATTTGCTTTGTGGCCTCAAACTTGTTCCCAGTTAAATTTTCCTCCCTGAGGTATTTGCTTCTGAGGGCTTCTCTGAGGTAGGGGTGGCTGATGAGTGTTTGGAGAGGCCTGGACAAAAGGAGCATAGTTATGAGGCTGAGCAGATTGTCTTCCTGCAGCTTGGGATAAGCCCTGTTCCTGTTGTGCTCACTGAACATCTTTGCACTACCAGCACATGCATATTGGCTGTGTTCGTCTGCCACGTAAATCCCTTCACCTTTACTTCTTTTGTGTCCTGGAGCCTGGCTTCCCTCCGCTCGTGCCGAGGAGGCAGTGCACGGTCAGTTCTCTGAACAACTAGCACATGCCAGCAAGCTGTAAACGAGCCCTCTGTGTACAGCGAGTCTGAAAGGAAGGGAATGCTTTCCATCTGGCATTCCTGCAGGTCTTGAGACAGCGGTTATTTATCCAAGGTAGAGAAGGGTGCTGGAGTTTCCAGTGGAAGAAGCTGACAGAGAAGCAATAGCAGCACTCAGAGCCTTGCTTGGCCAGCAAAGCCCTAGATAATAATACTAAAAAAAAAAAAAATAATGCTGCTCCATCTTGCAGCCAAATTCTCCCTTAAATCTTCCCCTTCCCTCCCAGATGTGCCTCACCAGAACAGATGAGATGAAGCTCAGACCCTTTGGAAGCTTTAGCTTCCACAAAGGGTTTGAGTTACTATCACCTCAAAAGCAGGGCTGTGCTCAGGCTGAGGGCCACAGCACTGACACCAAACAAGAGAGGATGCTGCCATGGAGAGAGCTGATCCAGCCAAGGAGGGTTGAGGGAAGACTTGAAGCACACACAGGTAACAGGGAGTTTCCTGACGGTCACACAGCAGGTTTTATGGTAGTACTGGAAAATTACCTGAAGACCTGATAAATCCTACACCCCAAGGATACTTTTCCAGAATATCAAACATACAACCTACACCACCTTTCTCAGAGCAGGGGCCATGCACAACCCATCAACTGGATTTAGACTGTTCCTGCATGCCTCCTCCCCTGTGTGACTGAAACACCCCCACCACAGTGCCCAAGCATAAGTTTTCATGACAGATGCCTGTGGGTGGAAGATACTTGCACACCAGTGCTTTGGAAGCGTGGTTTGCACAGCCCGTTCCATGAGGTGATGGGTACCCACCATGTGACACCATATCATGCAGTGTTACCAAGGAACTGTTTCCCATGTTGTGGTTACAGACCTCTGGGGCAAGCAGCACTGATGCATATCACAATCACCTCCTTGGTCCTCATGTGAGCACATGGATTTGTTACAGCTGGAGCAGGAGTGGCAACTATGGTAACCCTGGTGAACACATGGGGTCCTCAGATAACCTTCCTTTTGACTTGCCAACTTCAATACCCACAGGTACTCAGGAAAAAGCCCACTGGGTGTTATGGGAAGCATTTCTAAGCCTAGGCTATGCAAGGAAAACGCAGACACAATGTCTCTCCTCAAACTGTCTCCAGACAGGAGCCTCCAGCAGGCTTCATGACTCTAGGTATTATGTTCAGTTGCAGCTGAAGCCATCCCAGTAACAAAAGAGAAAGATACACCAGTAGTGTCCTCACCACCCCTTGTACACTTACCAAAAGATCCAATTTCCTCTGTCCTCCTCACCAAAAGAAAGGAAAGCTTTTCCCCCACTCTGGCATTGCCAAGCCTGCTGTTCTCCCCTCCCTTCTCCAACCCTGAAAGATGCAAACCCTGTACTCCTGTCTTCTTTCAGCTAGTTGGGGATGCAGCTGTCAGAGACAATAACTTTTGGTAAGTCATGCTTCAGCGTTAACCAAATTCATCCACAGGACACAAGCACTAATGCTAATTCTAAAGCTATCCCTCAACATCGTTACTCTGCAGCTGAATAACAAATGGCTGCATCAGTTACCTGCGACACATCCCTTTAAAAGACAGAGACATCCCAGAAGAGTTGTTCCCAAGATGAGAGGGCACCTTTCCACCCATCAGTCCCCATGGCATGCAAGGCAATACTTTTGTATTGACACAGCATTTCCTCAACCTGCAGAGCCAAAAGGCTGTCAAGGTACCAAACAGACCTTAAGAATCACAGCGTACAGGCAGAGACACACACCAGGGAGGACTTCTCAGGATACCTGGTGAAAGCCCTGTGAGCAGACAGCATCATTTCATAACCAATCCTCTTCAAAAACCAGCAAAACTCTCTCCACCAAGCAACTTGATCTCATTCTGCCCCTACAGGAAGATGTTCCATGTCTTAGCACCACAGTAAATGGGAAACATTTCAAACCTAGATTACTGTCAGCTCCTCACCAGTCTTATACCACCCTCACCTCTTAATTCACAGAGCTCTTCCTCTCTCCTCATCTGATCTTCCTCCCATCCATTTAGAAGAAAAGGGAGTAAAAAAGAATTCAGATTTAGTCTATCCCCCTGCAGATACAGAGCATACACACCCTTTCAGGGAGCAACAGAAAAATCGTGATCCTTTCTGGACCCCGTGGGGAGGGTCAGGGTTCCCTAACCCTGCTGTTCCACCATCATCAGCCACTAGACCATGAGGAAATAACTTATTTCCCACAAGCACAGCTGGGCAGCAAGGCACAGTGACGCAGCCCCTTTCCAACTGGGTGGAAGGCACAAGATGATAAAGGCAAGTATGCAGCAGGGAAGGAGGTGGTAACAGGCTTAACAGACCCTTGCAGAGCATGGACAGAGAATAACAAGCAGACGTATAATACCAGAAGCTTTGACTGAGTACGGATTGTAATTTTACAGATAAGTGTAATCAATGCGTATGCACAAACATTTGCGGTCAACAGTGCAATTTCATCCCTAGCTGAATGATCCACTGGGTACACATGTTCAAATGCGCACAACACCATTACTGCACAACTAAAAATCCTTTCCCATAAAGCCACACAGACTCCCTTGGGCAGCGGCCAAGCAGTTAAATAAAAAAGTCTATCCAGAGTAAGAACTCTTCAGAGACATTTCACCATCTGGAAAGAGGAGGGGGTCTTACTCTGAGAACGCTTGGAGAGCCCGACCTACCATGGTTAAACACATGCCTCGTCCAATGTTAATTCCTGAGGAAGAGCATCGTGTCATTCCCATCACCTTATGCAGCAGGACCTGAAGCAAGCAAACGGGCCTGATTCTGCTCCACTCTCCAGACAAGAGCATACAGCCAGAGCCCAAGATGGGATGGCAGCTGGCCGTTCAGCATTTGCTTTTTAGTGAGGCCAGACTCGCAATATTGTTGATGACAAACAAAAGCCATTGCTGTTAGTGTGGGCTTCTTCATTTCCTTTAATTATACCCCAACCCATGTCATGTAAATAAAGCTGCAGTTAGCTTCCTTCGAAGCACTGGGGTAGTGAAGATTGTACTGAGCTTCAGGAGGGAGCACAGTCACAGCCAAGGCGAGGGCACTACCTCCCTTCCACCATTCCCTGAAGAGACCAGGCACTCCCAACAAACAGGAACAAGCACTCGGAGCAAAAAAAGATCACAGGACCCTGCTCTCAAAAAGCCTTTGATATACAAGCTGGACTAGGACAGCAGTAGTCAGAAGAAATTAAGTAGGACGTAGGACTTGGCTGCATTCACAGATCTGGCCCAGGAGGCTGTGTCCTGGTAAGACTAGCATTTTAGATGGCCACAAAAAATCTCTGTATTTCATAGTCACATGAGGCCTGTCTCCTGGTGAGCTTCCAAGAGCTCAGCTAGGCAGAGGCATGACCCACATGGATGCAATCACAAACAAATTACCTTGGAGAGATATGACCCCAAAAAATTAACACATCCAGTGGGAGCTCTTATCCTATTCCCTTTCTGCTAAGGGACACAGGCAACATGGAGGAGCACAGAAAGTCTCATTTGACAGAACTTAACCTGTCTCAGGGCTCTGATCCCCAGCCTTTCACTCAAGCATAGCCCAGGCAATTCTTGGTACCCTCTCTTGTGGTGGAAAACCAGAAGGAGAAACACCTCTCTAGAGGTGACAGAAGAGGCCAAAATCCACTGCCTTAAAGCTCAGAGCACATCATCAGTCAGCATCCTCAGTCTCTTAAGAGAGATGCCTCAGAGGCAGCTCAGCCTTAAGAGGCATCAACCCAGTGGAAGGTCCCAGGGAAGAGGATGGACAACAAGGCACAGCTCTCATGCCTGTAGGACAGCATACAGCTAGACACAGGTAGCCAATGGACCAAGCATTGTTCAGCACAAATAAAAAAGCTCTTTCCAGCCTCTGCCTCACAGCTGCTCATCCATATTCCAACCCTTGGACCCTGACAACCCTTCTGGCTGAGAGATGTGGCCCATCATTTCATCTGCTCCCTCCCATCACTCTCCTGTTCCAACATCCTTAGCCCACCCACCTCCACTTGCTATAAAACTGACTGCTTCCTTCCCAGGCTCACCTCCTTGCAAAAGAAAGAACCTCTCATCTGAACACTGAGTTTCCTGGATTTCATCTGACCAGTTTGGGGAAGGAGAAGAGAAACGTCTTCCTCCAGAACATGGAGATGGAATTGGCTGAAGCAACTCCAATCAATTGGGCTGCAGTATCTGAGACGCTATTTTGATTCCAGTTCTACAGCAAGAGACAGCACAAGGCCAGGCGAGGGCAGATTACATGATCTCTCAAAGCCGCCTTTCACTATAGCACAACACATCCTCTGTGTTATTAGAGGGCTTTTTCAGACTGAATGAAATAACACTCTACAGCTCTTGATTCCTACCTCAGGGCAGTAACAGCATCTCTCCTGCCCACCTTTCTCCAGGGAGGAGATTAAATATCAGAGATGAATCGAAATGCAGTCAATCAGGCAAGGCAATCTGCCAAAGTAGCAAAAAGGAAGGGAGGGAGAGAAGGTACCTAGGTACTGAAGTGACCTGTTTAAATGCTCACGATGAATGCTGGAGCTGCTGGACCTCTCCAAGGCTCCGAGAGACAGAGGAAGAGAACACAGAAGTGGGAACCTTCCTCCTACCCTGGAGGATGGGGACAAACACATTACTTCTCAAGCATCAGCTGCACTCGAGGAAAGGGGCAGACTCAGCTGGAAGAGCTGAAGACACAGTACAAGGCTAGTCCAGCCTGGTTCTAGGAACTTATGTTTGGCAATCATCTAGAGAGGAGAATGAGATTCAAACGTGTGCACTATTTCAGGAACTGAGGACAATGTGCCCCACTCAGCCTGAGAGATTACACAGCTCCAAGGGACTTTGGGAAGTCCCAGCCCACAAGACCCTCTCAGAGCAGAAGTGCAAAGATCAAGCCTCCAGACCCCTCCAGGCCTTCATGGGTGTCTCCACACAGGGCATTTCCACTTTCCAACAGCAGTAACATAGCTGGAGCCAGATCCCTGGGCCACAAAAGCACAAGCTGCTGAGGTTGAAAGCAACAGAGGCTGTTTTAGTGCCTCTCTGTATTTTAGTCACGTTAGGTGAAAGACAGCTGGAGTCTGGGAACGATTCACATTGTGCTATGTCAGAGTCCTGCTGCTCTGAACCAGAGCTCTGCTGTGCTACAGTGCTTTGCACAGACACACAGAGAAAGCTTTCCTCTCCTACCAGCATCTGCCTGCACTGGGCACCTGGGTAACCTGCAAGCCAGAGCATCCAACACTGTGGAGAGAAACTGCCAACACTCAAAGAACAAGCTAATTTCAGAAATCACTGCAATGTCTTTTCAGGGGTGCCTGAAACCCTAACCGCCTCAGAAATCCCATGTCATGAGAGTGTGAGGCCAGAGAGTACAGGTCAAGATTCTCAGAAATGGGTTGTCTGCGTCACCTACATCTTCACATCAAGCAGCAGCAGGTAAACTGCAGCAGGAGGGGAGATGGGAAGGCAAAGCAAAGCAGCACCAGAAACCATGACGGAAGGATAGAAAAACCACACCAAGAACTGGAGAAGCAAGCTGTGGGTCTCTGAAAGGCATACATGCACTCTCACACAGGCACAGTTTCTTGGACTGTTTATCAAGCTCAGGAAGGAAGAGGGATTGGTCTGCCAGAAAGATCAGAGATGTTGGGGCTGTCATATGACACTCCCTTTGAGAAACAAAACCCACAGACTGTGCACTCACAGACAGAGAGGAAGCTACAAGGGAAGTCTTGAAAACAGCAGAGGAAACCCTAACCCCACCCCAGAGGTGCTACCTTTATCTAAACCCCATCCCAGAAGCTAATGAAAAGCACAGCCAAACTTGCATTATTGTAGGCAGGCAGGGGACAATTTTCTGTATTCCCCTGGCCCCTCCTGCCCTTACAACATAGTAACTGGACAAATCCTTTCTCATCCGGGTTATGTGAAGGACAGGGAGTCCTGCCCAGTCCCAAGCCTCTCCTAAAGGTGCTCAGCTCCCTTTGAAAAAAACACTTACTATGCCAGTGCACAGACATGCCAACTATCCCCTCTTCATTCCAAGGAGCTTTGTCTCCAGCTGGTATAAAAATCAGTAGAGTCAGTAAAGCAACTGGCTGTGGACCCAGCTAGAAATGGAGGAAAGTTCGGCCAGCATAATGATTGTACCCTGGCCTAAGCAAGACAGGTTGCCTCTTACCCTGTCAGTAAAGCCTTGTGCAAACTCCTCATACAACCCTACTCTGTTTACAACAACTGCAGAAAAAGGGAAGAAAACCCTCAGTGGGTTGTTAAGAGGACGTTGGGGCACAGCTGAGATTCCCATGCCTGCAAATGCAGGGACACCCATGGAGGGAGGCCAGAGTGGGAAATACATCACAAGAGCCATACAGCATCAGATGCTCTCCTGCTCCGGTTTTTAACCGCTCGCACATGAAGCCCAGATGGTTTCCAGAGTGAGGGAGAAGGGTGTGTTGCTTACACAAGCAATGCCATATTTCAGTAAATATCATATGCCATCCAGACATTCTGGACTGGATCCAATTTCCGTTAGGCTTTGCTCAACTGGGGACCTGGCTCCTCCAGCAGACAGCAAACTCCATTCGTGCTCAATGCATGTCTAAGGCAGATCTGTGTCTCAGGCAGACACACATTTTTACCAGATGATCCTTGTTACACCTGGCATGAAGAGAGGGTTTCCAATGTTCAGCCAATCAACCTCTGCTTCCAGGCTCAGCTCAGACAGAGTGAGTTAACTCCTCTTCAACAGCACTGTGTAGGACTGTGTGGGCCACAGCAAACTGCTTCTCCAACTCCCCTCTCTAGGGATCCTCAGAGTCTCCTCAGGTTCCTTTCACGTGCTCCATCTCAGAACATTGTGTGTGTACCTGCAGCACTAGAAAGCACCTAGTTTATTTGTTTGACAACTATAACAAAAGACCAGTACCCACACAACTGGTAGTCCCCCGAGATGGGGTGTTAAAGTCTCTTTGTAACATCAGATGGAAGAGAGTATCTTGAGGTCTTTCCTTATGTCCTTTTCAAATGATAATAGTTAAGCTTGTTTGTAAACTAACAGGGATGAACAGAGACAGGGGGCATTTCAGCAACCACCTCTTTAACAGAGTAAGTTTAGAGAAATGAGGGAATTCCCCAGTATACATAGTCCCAGGGACAGACTTGTCCTTGATAAAACACTCTAAACACAATTTTAAAAGATGGTATCCCCAGTCCTGATTACTGCTTGGAGGTCTCTGCACAACCCCCATCTAGTAGCCTGTTTGGCTTCAGGATCTTACACCAGCCAAAGCAAAGAAGGCCTAATCTGAGGAATTCTTGCAGACACGCTCTTTAGCCAAACTCACCTTTGCAGGACACAGTACTCCAAATACATGCATCCCTCAATCTGCCAAGGAGCAAATGTGACCATGAAAGAGCAGCAGGAATCAACAGAACAAGGCAGGAATCATTCCCCCAAAGAACCAACCTGTGTTTTCTCTGACCAGAATTTCAATGACTATTTCTCTTTCAGAAAGCATGGCACATCTTCCAGGCAGGTTTACTAATACCCTCCCTTTAAAAGCAAGCAAAACTCTTGCAGGCTTGGCAGAGGGAGACTAGATGCCTGACTCGCTGGCAATGACAACAAAAGCAGGGCTCCCCTCCTACAGCCCATATGCACGAGACATACCAGAATGGACAACAACTTTGTTGAAGCCAAATGAAAGACCTGACATCTTTTCTGGCATTTATTTTGGACACCAAAACCAAAAAGCGCACACACTCATGAACCAGGGTGGTGTGGGTTTAACACACAAAAAAAAACAAACCACAAACAACAAAAAAAAAACAGGGAGCAAGTTCTGTTTCACTTGAGCTATGGGTTTAGTAGGGGTTCACTAGCATTAACGTACAGGTCACAGCGCAAGAGCTGGAGCAGCTGTGAAGCCGCTTCCTCCTTGCTCACATCTAATGGGCTGAAGCAGGAGGTGGGCACTGATAAAGCCACAGTGTGAGGCACTGCTGAAGCTGTTCTTGCCTTCTTAAGGAGCACTAACATCAAAGTCTGCAGAGCCTCTCTAGCTCATTTCCTCGCTCTTCTGTGACTTCCTAACTTGCATCTAAGAGCCTTTCTTCTTCACAGCCCTCCCAGAGCCTGTGTACTAGATAATGCCTGCCTTCTCCCTGGTATTGCATCTAAGCTCCCAAACAAAAGGAGACACGTCGTTCACAGTAAAGCCTCAAATAAACTTTTATCTCTGGGAGCAAAGGAGTTTATTTTAAAAACCCAAACCAGGTACCTAATATATAAAGCAGCTCTCACAAATCAGAGCTCCAGGCAGGTTAGGCTCAGCCCATGAGCGCAGGTATCCATGAGGCTCATTTTCAGCTGTTACACTGCTGAGAATACATGACCATCCCTACAAGAAGGAGGAACAAAGGAAAAAAACTCCGCTTAAATCAGACCAGCTGGTGACATATTCCTCAAAAACTCCGACAAGTTGTAACCGTGAGTTTTATAGCATGCACACGCACCCCAGCATGCTGCAGGATATCTCTCCAGTTACTTCCTTGGCTTCCTCAGCACCCTGGAAGCTGGTGTTGGCCCCGTTCAGACACTTCGCTCAGTCCTTTTGCAAGCTCTGTGTGTCTGTGTACGTCTCCCACGTCTACTCCTTCTGTGGGACTCATGCTGTAAATCTTGGTATTGCTACAGCAATTTCCCAGTCTAATCACATGCCTTGTTGCATTACCACAGCAGTGATAGCTGGTTGAACCACACACCACATCCTTGCAATTGTTTCTATTACTCACAATTGACTTATTTATTACATTTCAGCTTGCCGAGCCTTGCCAGAAGATGAGCAAGATCCCTGTCACCCCTCCTTGCTGTTGATCAGAGTAGCAGAGGGCAGGTGAGTAGGCTGTGAGTTTGAGCTGTGAAACAATCCCAGCAATTTTGTAAGGATGTGCTTTCTCCAGCAGCGAAGCTCCCTTGCATCTAAAACCAGGGCCTGAGTCCTGGGAAGTAAACTCTTGAATTGCAATAGAAATGAAAAGGGAAAGTAGATGCAAATGAAGCCTAAATTAATTTGTGATTTTAGAGCAGACAAGTATTTCCACAGACTTGCTTGTAGCATGGTACCAGCTGCAGTCCCTGCATGTGGGTCTATCTCTGCACCCACCCTCACTTGCAGATCTACCTAAGAGCAATCCATAACAGAAAAGTGAAGTGCCTCTAGATGCAAGTAACTCTGCTTCTGGGGGATTTCCTAGGCTTGGAACAAACAGCCTGATGGCTCCTGGCTGCTTCGGGGCCCAACCCACCATCTTGTGCCTCACAAACACTACTCTGACAAAAGACTTTGACTCCTTGCTTTCAAAGGGGAACAAACAGAAGGCAAGTTCAGACAAGGCTCATGGCTGCTTGCCCAGTCAGGCCTCAGCTAGTCCTTCATAGTAAATATTTGTTCTTAATTACAGTGCCGTTTGCCCCGGGAGCTTGCCTGCAATCTGTAGGAGGGAGGGGGATTATGTTGTTGATAGGTAAATAATAGCTCTTTCATCCAGACAACCCAGTGCATTTTCCAAAAGATGAAAGCCTCCTGAATACTTTCCCCATAGGTTAGGGTAAGGATTTTAAATCTTTGTCCCACTCAGGGGCACGCCAAGAAGTCATACAGTAGGTTCAGAGAGAGGGAGATTGGAGCTTCACTGCAACAATTCCCCCTCCAGCCTTGCTGCAAGCTGGGACAAATTCAGCACTAGCAACTGGCAAAGCAGGTGTTACGCAGGATCTGGTCTGCCATCGTACTGTGAAGCGAGGACAGAGTCTGCTGCTGACTGGCAGCATCAAGCACATGCTGCTCTGTCATGCCTGGCCATCACACTGAAGCCAGGTGGCCGAAGTTAGACGGAGTCAGGAACAAAATCCATCCCTTGTGGTCCCCAGGTCCTGCTTCTTCCCAGCAGACAGCCATGCTCCTTCATGCCCAGCTCCTGTATGGAGAGCTCCCAAAGGCCTGGAGCATCTTCTAGGGAAGGGCAAGGCACTGCCCAAGCACAGAGCAGCCGTGTGAAGCAATCCCACAGATGACATGTGGGAAGCAGCCAGTTCTCACTCTCCCCAAAAGCTGACGTTTGATCTTCCTGCACTCAGCTTCCAAAACATAAAAAATACAAATATTTATCAGCAAGACTAAGGGAAATGTAAGCAAGAGGTTTGACCTCTGCTCTGTCTGAGGAGGAGGTGAGAAGTGACTTCCTCCCACCCACCACGAGAAAACCCATCTGACCGTCTGGGAGACGGTGAAGGAATGCAAGCATTCCCCTTCTCCCCATGCCACCTAGCTAATGTCACTACCAACACATGCAGTATCTCAGAGTCAGAGGTCAGAGCCAACCTAGCTCCAGCCCCAGAACACATTACCCATTTCTTCCATAAAGAAGAAAAAAACCAAAAACAACGACCCCACACACACCATAGGCAATCAAAACCAGTATCTACCCATGCTACAGCTCCTACGTTCCTAATCTATTCCCAATAACCAAGCCCAGCACAGAGCAGAGGATAAATGCCTGTAAACACCAGAAATGACAGGAGGCTTCAAAGAGCAGGCCCTGAACTTTCAGGGGAAAGCCAGACACACGGAAGTGTGACACTATAATATTTAAAAATCCAAGATAAACTGCACTCCTTTCCTTCCATGTTCAGCCCATTGCTCATAAGAGGGTTTTTTTTGCATGTCCCACATAGGCAGTAGCAGCCACAGAGATGATACTGCACTTCTAATGCCCAGGAAAGCAATACAAACCCTCCAGCATCACCTCAGCTGCTCTCACCCTCATTGTCTTATTATTTACAGATTTGCTGCGCTTGGTTTTGTCCCTCTTTCCAAACATCACCCAAGTCTTTTATTTTTTTTCTCTAAACTCTGCTTAAAAAATATATATATTTAAAAAAATAGTGCCATTCCCTCCTCCCAGCTGTAACGGACTGGCCTGAAATCTGTTGCCAGCATGCAATAAATATTTGTACAGTTCCTTTTAACTTCATTCATCTATCTCTACTGCAACACTTGAACCAGTTAGCATTTTTCCCTCTTACCCAAGGTCTTGTTCCTAGACAGAGATTTAATTAAGTCTCTGAAAACCCCCTGTCCAATATCCTCTACTAACACTCTCACAGTAAGCTGGACCTATATGTGAAATCAGCTGTGGTGTGAGCAGTGGGAAAGAGAAAGATTTGCTCCATGCATCCTCCCCTCTACAGTCATACTTCCATAGCTGGGGGACAGCCAGTCCCAGGCCTGACATCTGCTATTTTACACAAGCCTCAACTCCATGAGCAGTTAAGACAAATAGTTCATTTCATTATATTCAGTAAAGGACTGCACTGGAGCTACAGGACCAGAAACATGGCTGGTGTTAAGTCTTTCCTATGGTATGTTGCTACATCCTACCCACCTGAATCTCTTTATTACATCCTTTAGATGTTTACTTTGCTTCCTGCCACTAAATTCGTTAGACAGGCCTCCTTGTTATTATGGTAGTTATAAGTTACATGGTTAGAGACATATTTTATAGTGTGCCTAAACACGGAGTTAATCCTACAAATCTATTTAAGAAACACAGTACATTTAGAACAAGAAATCAATCAGATGGAAAGTTTTGAGAAGCCACTTTCAAACAATCCTCTGCTTACCCCTGACTGAGGCTGAACCTTTAACACAATAGTCTGCCAACAAGCCCCAAACTATCAAGACCCTCTACCTATAAAAGAAAAAGGCATCTTAAACCAAAAGCACCATTGGATCTCTGTTGCTTGCCTAGAGTTCCACTGCCAGTCCTGAGCCTTCCAAATCCTGATCACCAGCTTACAACCTTATAAAAAAATGGAAGAACTTGGATTTGGGTTTTATACACCATCTTACCTTGAAAGGAATAGGGATAGGGGGGTGGGGGGAACAGGGAGCACAAGCAACTTTACATACAAAGGGCTGAAATGAAAAGAAAAAGTGTTCCAGCAAAACAAACTACTTTCAGATTAATGTTTTTTTTTCTTTCCTAATGCAGGACAAACTAGCTTAAAATGCTAGCAAGGAGGAAGTATGTTTCTTCTAACTCTGTTCTCTAACATAGATGCAGACTACAACCAGGGGAGCAGAGAACAGGGCTGAACAGACTTCTCACCAAAACCTGTAAGCCTGAAAAGCGCTATCAGGCAGCAGCAGCTACCGGTGACTTCTTGAATGACCTCACCTTGAGGCCAAAGCAAAAAGCCCAGATTCTTGATCCCTACAGTCCCTTGAAGTAATGAGAGGAAGGATGCACGTATATTTAAGTTAATTCATTCAAAGTTTAGGTGCACACCCCCTTACCTTTGCCAATACAGAGCATAAATATTCACCAGGGAATGGAGCAAGGCAGGGGAAACCAGAAGAAACACTACGCATCTTGTGAGTCACAGCAAGCCATAACAGAGGATTCATTAACTGGATTCAGGTGATCCCATTAGCTTTGCAATTTCTGCACATCAGGCTGCAGAGTAATTAGGGCTGCAATTCAGAAGGATTTACCAGAACATTTTTTATTAAAACACAGTTGTTGTTAATTGGCTTGACTAAAGTCTTCAGAGCTATTAGCCTGCTGCACAAAAGTCATAATTACTTCATCCACCAGGGAAGAAGGCATCAAAGAAACTGCCTGGGATCATCTGCAGGTTTAGAGGACCAAAGGAAAGCCAGTGAATTCAATGGGACATCTCCTTTTGGCATCACCACAGGCTTTTGATCAGGTTTCCAAGTGGTGCACTTGGGAAGCCAGTGGAGAATTTAAGAATATCACGCCTACACAGGAAGGATTTGCCATTGGAAGTATGCCAAGGCAACACCCAGATGCATTAGTTGACTCAGAGTTACTGAATAAGTCCTAATTGCTGGCTAAAAGTTTAGTGGTCCACCTGAATTACATGATTTCTATCTGGTGAGGATGTTTGGCCACCCTGCAACACCTCACAGAAGCAGGGCCCATATTTCCTCTTCCGGAGGGAGCATTTTTCAGTGCAGACAGACTCAGGCACTCCAGAGAGGGGAGTAAAGGGCAAGCATCTCCTACCAAAGCAGTGGAGTGTGATCAGCTCCTGGGTTTCTCAGTGTCTGGCTAGCCGTGGGAACAGGAGGATGCATTCCCGCTCCAGTCCCTGACCTCACTTCCCCCAGGTTAAGGCAGGCTTGATTCAGGTGACAGAGAACTGGGCTTAACAAGCCTGGCCACAGGACTGCGAAAGTGTGAGGCTTCCAGGCACCTGCTGTCCTGCCCAGCTCTGCTTCCACAGACACTACACACGCAGCCCTGTATGAGAGCAGGAGGGCAGAGACACCAGCAGAGGCGAGAGAAGAAGCGATTTCCCTCTCTGCCCTCTCAAACCAGACTTTGTGAGTGTAGGAGAGGGGTTCTGAGAGTCAGGCTGTCCCTTCTCTGCCACCAGTGCTGCCCATTCCCCTTCCTAGCCCCCTTTGCTTAGAGGTTTTCTACCAGTACACAGAACATCCTTTCCCAGTTTTGTCCCCACCATACCAGCTGGCATCTGCAGCGAGCACACCCACACCAGGAGGGAACCAGCAGGCTACATTGCCCGACTGTTAGACCACAAGACCACACTTTAATAGTTCTTGTGCAACCAGGTACTCCCTAAGAAATCCTGCCAGACCCCCCAAAACACAACACCCTCACCCATATTAAGCAATAGAGAGTTTATCAACAGTCTAATGGGAAGCTCAGAAAGGAGAAGGTGATAAAAAAGCAAGTGGAAATATACATGTACACACAGGCTGTGAGGACGCAGAAATAACACTAGGGCAATAACAAGCGGCCAACCCTCACCACAAGCTCTGGAAGGGAGATCTGCTTGTAATTACCAGGCACCTTCAGAAAGAGATACTTTGACCTTTATGCTCTGGAGAGCCAAGACTGATGCATTCTGCTTTGCCCAAGGTCTCTAAATAACTGATCTGATGTGCCCCTGAACCGCGCATCCCAGTGCCCAGCCTGGGCTTGCTCCGGCAGGAAGGGCACAGTGGACCTCTGACAGGGAATCCCTCAGAAATGTCCTGCTCAGACACGTGGCACGGAAATCATAAAGGAGATTCTAATTAGTGCAGGGATGTACTTCTGAAGAAGAATATTCTGTTTTAATAAGCAGGCTAAATGAATATGTTAAATATCTTGCTATTCCAAGGGGAGGGGATAGGGGAGATTTTGCCAGCTTCCCCTCCTTCAGCACTTCAAACACTTTAGCAACATACACCCTACAGGGAAGCCTGTACCATGTCTAAACCTAGTGAAGGTTTTACATCATTAGGCTTGTACAACACCTAGCACAGGACTAATGATGTAATGCAAATAATTAAACATAAAATCATGGTTGGCAGTTGGCAGAAGGAGGGAGTTCGTTGGAACAGCTCATAGTGGCAGTTTGTTCTTCCTCTGCCCTAATTCAAATCGCAGATGTGAAAAGTGCTGTCCTGCCCAGCAGGATCACAGTACAGCAGAGAGGAGGACCCCTCAGAATTTCCAGACCAAATAAACTGCTTGTTAACTGTCTCAGCTGTAACCAACTGCAGAGGGGATAACTGTCTGGCTCTGACCTGCTAGCATCCTGCCAAAAAGGGTTAAAAGAGAAAAAAAAAAAAAAAGACGACACTCCAAAGACTTCTGAAGTCTTTTCCAAATAACAATAGTAATAAAAATAGATCTCATCTTCATAAACCATCAATACTGAGCTCAACTAAACGTTTTGCTCTTTTAAAGCTGGACACTAGAGCTAGGTGTACAACTTGGAACCAAATGCCCATCATATGATTTAGCTCCTTTGTCAGTTCACAACTTAGCCATGAACAGACTTCAGTTTTGATGACTTTAAGCATTATCTTCAATTACTCAGTGTATGGTTGATGTGAACATATTTCAACTAATAGATAACTCACAAATTACTCCTTTGGTTTCCCAAATCGCATTGTGACTTTCAAACATAAGACCGCCTACTAAATTTGGATTCTGAGTAGAGACAGCCTTAAGGGACCTGATTTTCTAGGCACTGTTTATGGGCTATCTCACCACTGGTTTGGGGGGAATTTCCCTAGTCACTTTTTAAAATCTAGGCAAGATTTCTCTTTTATTTAAAATTATAATATCATGCAAAAATTTTCCAAATTACAGATTCACATTCCTTGGACACTGCTAGGAATAAACTATTAACATTCCCTAACAGTGCTACATACACAGTCAGAAGCCCTATGTGCTGCTTCCCTTTGAATCCTTCTCAGTTGTTTTTTTCTCTGAAGGCTTCATTGAGCTCTACTGGACATAAATAAAAAAGTTAAACATTTCCTTTTCTGGTACATCACACTAATTGATACTTGACTTATAGACCTTCCAGGCCTAGGAGGTTTTGCATTGTTAAGGGAATATGTCTCCAAAATGGAGCCTTTTTTCTATGTTCTTCTGTTTAAACTTACATTGTGCTGCAGTCATAGTTTGCTTTTTTTTTAATGCAAAGCAAGAAGCAGTTTCAATTAACAAATTACAGATTCCTGTAAATATGCCTACTTGGGGAGGGTAAAGGAGAGATTTCTGAGGCAGAGAAAGAATAAAAAAAAACATACCAACAAAACAGAATAAGGATTATAAAACTGAAAAATAAACAGGCTAAGCGACTTCTTAAAATGCCTCACACAGAAGACACCTGTCTCCCAGCAGGCGCAGCAGAAACTGTCATGTGAAGCGGCAAAAGGGGATATACTGAGACCCAACAGCAACTCAAGTACCATGAGGCTTGCTACAAGCCACTGGCTTTTATCGGAAAGGCATGCCAACAGCAGAACCACCCATTCCTCTCAGTCTGTGTCTGCAGGAAACATGATAAAAACCTTCACCGAAATATAAATAAGGAGTCAGGACTTGCCAGCTTGTTCTTTCACACGACAACCATGCCACGGGGGTGCTGCCTGGGATCACATCCCTCCTAATTGGGGTACTGAAGAAAGTGGAAGGCAGAAGACACCACCCACCCTAAACAGGCTCTCACTGCTTATTTTGGAGCCATACACCTGAAGTCATATTTAGAGCCAGGAAGGAGGAAGACATATAGACTAGAGGTACACTACGCTCTTCATTCAGTGCTTTGCTCTCTGCTCACCAGGAGTTTCTGACTGCTGGCAATTAAAACTGGTTCTCTGCTCTTTGGTGGTGTTTGTTGGTTCATATTCTTGTCCGCAGTCACTTGTAATAGAGCACACAACAAAACTCCCTGCTTCCCCCACTCTGCTCTTCCAAACATAACAGTTCACCCAAACCCCAAGACTGGGTGCTCACTCAGAAAGGGCCTCCACTTTCAGGAAACTGGTTACTTCCACCAAAGCTGCCTTGGTAGCAAATATAATGAATGAAGAATGCCCTAAGGAGAAAGGAGACAAGCGAGAGTTTGGCGCAGAGCACCCACCCTGCCCTGCTCACTGAACACCAGTCCCTCCCAGTGCTGTGAAGAACATTTACCAGGGCTGCCCCAGAGCTGGACCTGGAAGCCAGCCTGAAACCCTACCCCAAGATCCTCCTGTGTGCTCTGCACCTCCTCTTGGACAAACGTTCTCTTCTTTGGGGCTTCCTGCATGGCAGGATGCTGCTGCCTGTATTTCTCCAGGGGAGACCTTCCCAGG
Organism: Ibidorhyncha struthersii; assembly: GCA_013398815.1. NCBI lineage: Eukaryota > Metazoa > Chordata > Aves > Charadriiformes > Charadriidae > Ibidorhyncha > Ibidorhyncha struthersii. The sequence continues at coordinate 79,120 of VZSZ01010441.1, forward strand.
TGGGGATGACTACAGATCAAGACTCCAGCAGTTGGGTACTCCAGCGTGACACAGCGTGACAGGTGAAAGCTAGTTTGTCAAACTCTCAGGGCTCAATCCCTGCTCTGCCACGAACTTCCTGTTGGTGGCTCAGTCCAGGGTCTGTGCACAGCCCGCGTAGGAGATTCCTTTCCCTTCATCTCCTGCCTGGCGTGTGCCTTCCACAGCCAGCCTGCAGCACAGGGACTCCCCTTCCTGCAGCAGACCAGATCCCAACAGCACACACAAAACAAGAATTAACAATCTGTCTTCTTTCTGCAGCAAGCCTAAACTCTCCCCCAGTCCTTCCACCTTCCCAAACTCCAGTGCCTCACCAGGCCACTCACAGGGCTTTGAAGGAATGCTGGCACCTTCAGCCTCACAGCTCCTTCACTGCAGGGTATCTGCCATCCGTAAAGGGGGAAATACCACACAGCAGCACCTGGCTAGCAAAGGAACAACATTCAGACATCTATGCTATAGAAGGTCTTGGGGAGAAAACCAGTAGACAAGGGCTGGCTTTGACCTGTGCAAAAGAGTATCTGGCAAGGAGGAGAAGACAGCAAAGGGAGTGCAATATACTGAGCTCAGCGACCAGGCACAGCATTTTAGCAGAGACCACGGAGCACCACAGTCAATGCTTCCAGACCTGACTGGCAACCAGGCAGGATTAAATCTCCACTTATAAAATTACAAGGTTAATAGATGTTACAAGCACGTTACCAGGTGTCGTGACTTGCTGGAAGCACATCCTTGAAGATAGCAAAAGCAATTACAAGCACTCTGTTCACTGTCCAGCTGCATCAACCACCCGTAGGCACTACTTAGCACTTTATCAAAGTAAACAGCACAAAGGAGGATCTGGTATGCCCACACCACTGTGTATGTCCTCGGAGCCAGCCCTGCTCCCTGACAGAGTTCATCTTAAACAGAGCCCAAATGCATCAATCATTTTAAAATTTAAAGAACAAAACCGAAAACCACCAAACAAAAAAACCCCAGCCATCAGAGCCAAACTGTGCACTGTTTATTATAATAAAGTAGAACCCTTAGATCACATAACCTGCTAAAGTGAAGAGAAAACAACAAAGAAAAACACCTGGGGAAGGAATGGAAGTCCAGATGGCATGACTCTTCCACTGACTTTCAGGCAAAAATCAGCTATCTGGGGAGGGCCAGAAACAATAGGAAGAGGGAAACTAAGATACAGATGGCCGAAAGGCCTTGTCCTAACTTATTCAGTAAGCCTGGGACAGGGAACTACTGTATCACTCATCTTAGGCCAAGTCTGGTGAGCTCTCCTGTCCAAGCTGGATTATCTAAAAGGGACAGAAAGTTTCTAGGAAGCAGCAGGGGTTTTGTACATTACTGTAGCTTCACAAACTTTGTCCAAGACAAAACCTATAAAGCTTCCAAAGGAAGAAGCAGTGATCAGCCCAGAGCCGGGCAATAAATAAAACACCAACAACAAGCACCTGTGAGCTGGATGGATGGTAAAAAGCCAAACAAGTCCAAACCCGCAAGGACATGATGGCATTTTCCAGGAGATTGCGACACCACCTTCAGGGTGGGGATGAGCAAGTGTCCACACCTTGTTGCATTGTAGTCATTCGTATGGTTATGGGATCATGCTAGAATACCAGCTGTACATGAATATGTGGTTAAGGACCCTCACACACCCCTGTAAGGTTAATTAATTTCTCACAAGCATGCACCTGCTCTCACCCTGCCAGCAAATGAAACACACAGAGGCATCACAGCCTCTGTGCGTGGTGCTGTGATGTGGATAAGGACAGGGACAGGTAGGAGGCAACTCCTTTTTTTAACAGGTTGTCTAAAAAGTTTCATAAAAGGAACTGTCTGTAGAGAACTCTCCACCACAAACAGCTTCAGCACACTCCACCCAGCCCACATGAAAGATGAGCATCAGGGACAGGCCAAGTCTCTGACTGGTACAGGCTCCAGCTATGGGTCTAGGTAGGGGAAAGAAACACTCCACCCCACCAACGCACTTATGCTAGAAGAAAAGATTTGTGGTTTTCTGCGTTTTCAGAAATGCCCTGCAATATTAAATCCCTGATGAGTATATTAGCACACCTCCTTCAGGAAAAAAACTAAATCACACAGCCCTTTTCTCCTCCTTATTTACTGTTTTATCCAAATCAAAAGTGAGGAATAAAGCACTCCATCCACGCACTGCAGCTTGAATCAGTACACAAGTGACAACAAATTGCTTTTAAAGACACGTTTCTCAGGCTACTCCTCCTCTGGAGACACAAAGCAGAATCTCTCTTCCCCTCTGCTGAAGCTGAGATCAAACAGCAACTTTACCACATCATAAGTTACAATCAAGGCTACTCCTGGCAAAAGATGATCCTTCCCTAACTAAATGCTAAAGCTCTCCTGGCATTTCTCTTCCTATTGTCTGTATCCAGCCCTGTATTTATAAGATTAGCCTCAAATTAGGACAGTTTCCTCATTCTTCCTTCACTCTTACTACAGCCTGGTTCTTGGGAATCTGATCCTATCTTCCACAGAGGTTACTCCCTGTTGATAGGAAATATCTAGTGTATGTGGGCAGGAAGCGCCAATAGAGGATAATGAGGATTAAGAGAGAGTTCTTGTTATGACTTATCACCACAGCAGATCAGGAGACTCAGTGGGCCATTTGATCAACAGGAACATTAGGAATTTGTCTCACGCTCCCACACGGTGTCTCGCCCCACTGTGGTGTGGGTTAAAGTAGCATACAGGGCCTTTGAGGGCAGGATGAGTTGCCCTGGCCCATCCAGCTACTTCCGTGTCATCCAGTCCTTCCTAACCAGAAGCACAGGACTAAAGAAGTGATGGGAGAGGGCAGGCTGAAGAAAGTGAATCCTTTTGGAGTTGGTTTCTTGTCCAAATGTTCCTCAGAGGAGATGAGGCAGCTTTGTTGACCCAGGTGATGGCTTTCCATCACCTAAGGAAACTGTTCATTTCACAGTGACTGGTGCTGGTGAAAAAACAGAGGTTTCTGTTGGTACAGAGCCCCTCTCCCTGCTTTGACTGTCCTACACTACATTGAAAAGTCCCTTTGATAACAGATGTACAATCACCTCAGTAATTTTTTTCCTCCAGCCATGCACTTCGGCAGCTTTCTTCACTGAACAGAGAGAAAGAGAGTGCAGTACCTCCAAACTCCATAAATGCTCCTCATACACACACAATCGCAATGTGCCATGCACGGCTTACTCCAGGACAGCATCTTCTTGGAGAAGCAGAGGAATCAGAGCCACTAACTGTGGCTGCATCAAGCTTCATCCTGCCCTGTGTCCTGTTTTCAATGGTACTTGACAGCAGCACCCTGGAAGAGTGTAAGAACAGGCCACACATGTAGCTATGTTTCATTACAAACGCTTTCCCAGGCTCCAGCTATTTGCAGCTGCGGACTTTCTCAACAAGAGACTATGTATTGATATTTAAGAGCACTCAATGGATTTTCCTTGCATTAGTTATTCCGGTCTCCCCCAAACCTACATAAATGCTTTGGTTCACTACAGATTCATACAGTGCATTTACACAGTTTGTTCTCAGCTCTTTTCCTAGAAGTCGATTGTTTTCAGGTTTTTTGACCATACTCAGAATCAAGCCTTGCTCCTATAGCCCGGTTCATTGTACTTCTGAGATCTCTCTCCCAAGTGACATTATCCCATTTTGAGCCCATTGTACTGCATTTTAGATTAAGATGGGTCCCTTTTCCCCCTGGATTGCTTTGTTTTTCTCAGCACCATAGGCTGCAACCCCACAACTCTACATTGCAAGGACTTTCTGCAGCTATTCAGTGCAGCTTTGGGGTTTTGCTATTCTGAATAGCAGCAAACTTCATCTGCCACTTACTCCTCTCTGTCATTACCAGACACATTCAAAAGCTCTGGCCTTCGACAGGCGCTTGTCACATTTGACCAATGTCAATTCTCCACTAGGAAATATGGCCCTTCACCTCTCAGTCTTTGTTTCCCATCTTTCAGCTTATTATTTACTCATTAGAGATCCCCATCTCAAAACCCTGAGAGCACAATAAGACCTCTGGCTGGCCAGGATCCAGCCACCCATGGAGTGTCCTGAAAAAGACCTATTTTCCCATTTGCTCTCTCAGCCCAACTCCTCAGCTTGCAGGCCTCGGTAACGTCCCCCAGGGAAGGCTCCCAGTTGCGTCAGCAAGGAAAGAAGAATAGCTGCACCCCAGGCACAGCGCAGTCATTAACATTTAGTACAGACTGACACAATGTAATGGCACCAGGCAGGCATCAAGGAGGCTGAGCATCCTGGACTCTACTGAACTCAAGCTATGCCAGACCACTTCAAGAAATAACTGGAGATCATTTTTTTTTCCTGGGGGGAGCCTGAACAGGTCCCCACGGAAACACTACCAGGACTTCCTCCTGCAACACCCTGGGCTTGGAGCAGCCACAAAGAGAACTGTCATTACTCAGCTTGCTCCCAAACCCTGGAAAACATCTGGAGAGAAAAAAACATGTCTCTCCCTAACATCCCTTGGCTGGATACTGTTCCTCCATCCTATGGAGACAAACGGAGCGTGGTCTTTTCCTTCTAGTGACAATCTTCCATCCTGCCACCCACCCACAGCCCCCGATTGTCCCCGTGGACTTCAGTTTTCACCTCCCTGCCACACCATGTTTTTGCAAAGTGCTCCCTTTGGGCTCCTCCACCCCAGAGCTACCCACATTTCAGCACCCAGAGAACAAGCCTCTGGAAAAGCACCTTTCTCTTCTTTCACAAGGAGTGGCCAACTGCTTCAGATAATGGTATTAAGTTAACAAGTCGGACACTGCAGCAAGATTAGTTCCCACAAAGACTGGGTAGTAATGAGAGTGGTTAAAGACAGGTAATGAGTGGGTGGCATTTGTCAGCTTCATAATGTAGGTTATAATTTGTTTATTACTCTTGCTACTGCTTTCGCTGCTGTTGGAATGCAATTAAATAATAGCACCTATGAGTTGCTGAGTATCTGTCATCCCTGACCTACAAACATCCCTGAGCTTCTGCTGCACGTGCAGTAGCACTGGACACGCAGTGGCATTGCATGGCCAGTAGGAAGTATCCCACAGCTCAGGAAGAAAAGTGGAGAACTCCATAGATAAAACCAAACATATCCCCACAAGGAACAGGCTCTCAGAAGTTTTGGAGAGTCAAGAAAACTAACCATCATCCAGAGTTTCATTCATAGTTATTTCAGGACAGTGACATCTGGGAGTTACTCTGGACTGACAGAGCTCAGAGTTCGATTTTAACACCAAGGCAGGGAAAAAGTTCTGGCATGTAACTCACCACTAGTCCCATTTCCAAGGTCAAGTGCTTCATCTCTTGGTGGCAAATCAACACAAGCTGCAAGGGCCCACCATTTTCCAGGGGAGTCAGCATGTATGATCGAGAAGTGCTCTTCACAAGATGGACATCCCTTTCTTAAGAGGATCTGTCCTCTCCCTTTCCATCTGAGAGGGGCCTGGCTAGCCCAGTCCGGAGGATGAGGCTGCAGGCACGGGACTGATACAAATGCTCTAAGCGGAGCATGGACAGGGGACAAGATGGGGTTTCCCTGGCTACTGCTGGTTCGAGCTACAGATAGGAAGTGTCAGCCCCATCATGTTGACTGGAAACTGTATCTCAGTGGAAGCACTGATTCTGTATCAGGAATGCACACTGGCAGACAGCAGCTTCAAACGTGACTGGATTTGTTTTATTAAAAATACTGACATTCGTAAATCTTGCTTCATGCACACAAATGCACTTCTCTCCGCTTTTACCAGATTTAAAACTAGACTAGAAAGTTCTCCAAAACTGCCTGAGCAGCCGACAACACAGGAAAGCAACAAGCTGGCTGCTCCAGGCTTTTTCAGACACAGGTTTTGTGCAGTTCAGCCCCTGGACCGCCATTGGTGTGACACCCCTCAACCCTAGTGCCTTCACCATGTTCTGCTGCAGGACTTGCTGGACAGAGGCAGTCAGGGTCAGCGGAAAACGTCTGCTTCACTAACTTTCAGTGACAACCCTCCTGTCCCTCCCCAAACCACTTGTCCTTCCCCTTGCAAAGAAAAACATGCTGCAGGGACAATAAATAAAAATCAGCGGTGATTTTCAGCACTGAACTGCACTATCAGTGCATGTTTGGGCACAAGCTAGCGCGCACTGAAGTCAGCAGAAGTTTGGAAAGACAAAACACCTCCCACACAAAGGAGAGACAGAGGAAGCAGTCAGAGCTGCGAGGCAGATAAGCCGCCTGTCAGAACAGGCTTGGACTGTCCTAGCAGGAAGATGTTGTCCAATGAGAGGGAAAGCTATTTGGGGAATGAATGAATAGTGAAGCTTCTTGTTAAAAAAAAAAAAAAAAAATTAAAAAAACCCTACAACACTTTCCCAAACATCTCTCTCTCTCAGCTTTCTGCCAAGTGGATGCAAGGCCAAGACATGCAGGAGCCTGCTTGAACCTCTAGCACAGGATTATTCAAAGGCAACAGCCTGAATGAGGGCAGAGGGAAGGTGATGAATGGCAGAGAGGACACAGAGATGGAGCTCACTGCAGAGCTGATCCTTGTTCTGTTGGAGGAGAGGACAGCTTTCTGTGGGCTCAGCACCCCGAATTCCCTCAAGCTCACATTCAGCATCCTACTTTGCACAGCTCTGAAAGAATCCTGCTTGGCTCTTGGGGATGTGATCCTGCCTGGACTGCTGCCTGCTCCAAGCAGCGGGGAATCAGCCATCCAGGGAGAGGAAGTGGCAAATTTAGAGTAAGAACCAAACTGCACCACTGGAGCAGAGCTGTAAATCTTCCACCAGGGACTGAGCCCTCAACTGCCAGGATTGCATGGTAAAATGACGGGTCCAATTCAGAGCCACACTGGTGAAAGGAAGAGGCGTGCTTACCCCCAAACCAAAGTCACAAACCCTCTAACCACACCCCCTCGTACACATTTCAGTTCAAAATCTTCCACATAGAAAAATGCTGTGCTTCTAGTGTGTCACATCTGCAACCAAACCTCAGAGGTCAGCTTCTCGCTGGCTTTGACTAATGCCCTATCAGTGACCAGGGTCTTGCCAAGGCACCAGTCTGCTCCCTTCCACTTTCTGCAGGGTTTATCACAACAATTCACCTCTCAGAAGAAAACAAGGCAAAACCACAAGACAAACTAGAGCAGTCCTTACAAGAAAAGGAAAGGAAAGAAAAGAAAAAGCCAGCACAGACCAGAAACAAAGAATAAACTTCATAAAAGCAAAACCCCAAATCATGAAGAATCTGCCCTTGAGGCAGTGATGGGAGATGAGAAGAGCAGAGTGCCTGAATGCAGAGACTTTCAAAATAAAGAAGGGAGAAACCCAGCAAATGGCTTTACATAAGCCAGATGTTTCCCCAGGGAAAGAAAGTACGAAAATAAATAAATCTGTCTGGATTCCCCTTCTTCCACACATACTTGGTTCCCTCACTAGATACTTCTTAAGGCCCTACATGCTCTTGGATCACTTGTACCACTGAGCAACACAGAAGTAACACACATCGCCCCCCAAAACCTCCCACAGCACAGCTGGTCTCCCATTTCCAACATGCCCCAATGTCTCAGAGAAAGCCAGGCTCAGGGCTCCAGTCTCCTGCAGAAGGACCACAGCTTCACATTAGCAGCTACCGGGTGAGAGTACCTCAAGTCCCAACGATCTGAAGAAACAGAAAGCAGTGGAGAAACCAGGGAAAGCAAATAAGGATAATGCAGAACAAGCACAAGTTCAGCTATGAGTACAAACAACCAGAAAGGAGAAAGGAAGGCCAGAGAGCGCTGGTGGTCTCGTCATGCACCAGGCAGGAGAGGGGGGTCCATATTGCCCCGGCACTGAGGGGTCCATACAGCCCACAGAGGCTGGGCGCCAGCAGTCGGGGCTGTACAGCCAGCCTGGGTGTCTGTGCCTACTGCACGATTAATTCCCAACCCATAATTAGTCCCCAAGCCTTGACTGAGCCATCAAAGCTGAACCACAGCTTCCGTCCTGACCCACCTCCCAACCTAAAAACATGATCATGACAGGGCTGAGCAGGGCAGCATGGAGGTGTCAGGGAGGAGCCCGGAGGCACCAGAAACTTACAATTCCACTGCAAGCAGCTCATCAGCTCTGACTGGTGGTGCCAGCGCCATCATGGCTGCTGAGGACTGCCACCGCCATTGCAGGCTGAGGGGTTCAGCTGCCGCCAGCTGCACAGAGCCTTCTTCCCCTGGCTGTTCGCCCTCCCACGCCTCCTTCGCAGGACCCAGCCACATTTCTGTACCATCATGACGGCCAAGAGTCTTTCAGGCCTTCCCAGGCCACCAGTTGGGGTCCCGAGGTGTCACAGCAGCTCCTCAGGTGTTTTGGAGAGGTAAAAGGTGAGAGCAGAGACTTAGCCAGGCTGGGAATAGGAGATGGTGCTCACTGAGGTAATTTTTCCACCACCACCACAAGTCCTGCTGGCCCAGGAAGAGGGGCTGGTGCACCCTCCTCAGGGCAGCGGCACCCATGACGAAGGTGTGTGCTGTGGAGAGGAGGGACACAAAATGGCGGCCACTGCCCACCCTGGGGAGAGCGCTGCCCCGAGGTCCAACACCTCACAATTTCTTGACAATTTAAGGCAGCTACCACACACAAAGCCATTGAAACTTGAGCACGGCCCCAGGAAACAGACACATTTGCTGCTTTGTCGTCATGTCACTAGCTGAACTATGTGTGTGGCAGCCCAGACCCCACACCGCCCGGCCAGACACAGCAGCCCTCAGCAGCCGGTTGCCCCTTCCTGGCATGGCGAGCCTCCTCAAGGCAAAACAACTGCCAGCACACAGCACAGCCGTGCCCCTCATGCCACGCTCCTGCGGCGGTGTCTCCCACTCAAATCCCAGGCACCACCTGGGCCGGGGATCCAGCAGCGACCTTGTGGCAGCTCTGGGCAGCCTCCCTGCAGCTGGTCTTTTGGGCCAGTCAGTGTGGCTGGGCAACACAGCGAGAAAGTCAAAAGACAAAGCCAGCAGAAGGGGAACTTCACAGCTTGAGCAGAGCAACCTGCAGGAACAGGCCGCGGAGGCTGGATGGGGACTCCCAGGAGCTGCTCTCCCTACCTGCTGAATGTTTCCTCACCCGCCCTCTCATCCCACATTACATTCAGGCAGCCCAGCGCTCTGACCTCAAGCACCGTTAAGAGAAAGACTTGAGGAAGCAAAGCAGCAAATGGCACAAAATCCAGAATAAAGCCCACTTCCACACACTTTCCGAGCAGCCCAGAGCATAACTATCGCAACCTGTGCCAGTCGGCTCTAAATACAGGGATGTGTTGATTAGCTGAACTATTTACATGCCTTTGCAACACTGCAAATAGCCTGATTTGCTCACATAAAGGGTAAAAAAAAAGAAAAGAACAGCCCAGAAATAACCTGGTTACCTGGGAAATGTGAGCACCCAAATTCAGACGGAGGCAGGAAGAGTCTGCTTTCCCACATGTGTCTCTGGTTGACGCAACGGCCAGCAAGTTCAGAGCTGCAGAGGTTGACTTGCATCACGTTCAGAGCCTGTTCCATGCCACACCAAGAAATAAGAGCCTAGGAGAGGGGTAAGGGTAGACACAAACGAGGGAAAGAAAGCTACAGGTAACTCCAAAGCCCCTTTGCTGAGCTCATGTCCTGCTCGTTGGGTTCCTGATGCTGCCCCCACCACCCCTTCACGCCTCCCTCCTGCGGTTGTTTGGGGCACATGTCCCCTGCCTTTGCGTTGTCCCTCTGTCATTGTCTATGACCAAAAGTAATCCCCACTGCACTGCCCTGGGAACCTACTCTTTGCTCTCCCTCTTCACAAGATGCCAAACAGTCACCCTCATGCTCAGGACGTACCTGCTGTCCTCACCCTTCCCTCCCTGTCTGGGGTGAGCCGCCAGGCTCTGCCGGCTGCCATGCCCGCAGCATGGAGGGAAGATGTGCTATGCTGTGCAGAGGGCTGCTGGAAGCGTTCAAAATCAGCTACCTGGGCTTCCTGGTGGGGAACTGCAGAAGTTTAGCTCTACCTGAGTTCAGAGCTTTGTGCTTTTGTCATGACTTAAAACAGAGGGAGAAACTTTTTGAAAGCACCTGGGACCTGTGATGCCTCTAACTGTTCAAATCAGAGAGGTAAGACAAAGTTATCCATTGAGAACAAAACAAAAAAATCCCACTTATATTGCCTGAGGGCTTGTGGCATCACACGTGAAAACCCAGGGACAGCAGATTTCTCTGCTTGTGCAGGTTACCTGGTTTTGTAGAGCAGAGCACCACAGAGCATCGTGCAAGTGGCTTGTCTGGAATCAACGGGTTAACCGAGGAGCTTCTCCCTGCTTCGTGTGGGAAGCAGCATCTCCTTGCCAAATTCCACCGATCTGAACATAACCAGCTTTCTCACTCAGCCCGCGCTCCTACGCTCAGCTAGTGCTCGTGCCCGCCTCTGCCAGGGAGTATAGACAGACCCCACGCTCTCTTTTCTCTCTGTAACTATTGCCCCTTTCCTGATGTCAGTTCTTGTCTCCTCACTAAATTACAGGACATCAGGTCTCCAAGGAAACCCCTCCGAGCCAAGAAGCACCGTGCAAGACATTTGTAAAACACTGATGGCTGAGGACCAGCCCGGCTGGCTGCTCCCTGCTGTCAAGGCCAGGAAGCTTGGAAAAGGCTCTTTTGGGTCCTGGAGGAAAGAGCTTTTGCAGGTGGACGGACGGTTTTCAGACAAGCCATCTCCTTCCCTTGGCAATGGGGCTTTTGAGTGCAACAGTGTTGGGATACTCATAACAAACAGGCTTGCATCTCCCAGGATCGGGTGCCCCGAGGGAGCTGCCCACTGAGGAGCAGCCTGGCAGCTGCCTGCACACCAGCTCTTCCACCCAGACTGTCGCCAATAGCAGCTGTGCTGTTCCAGCCAGCCACAAGGCAGCTACCGCGCAAACGCGCTTACAGAGCTAATGCTAACGGCTAATATCCTATTCCGCACCTCAGTGGAGAATCGTCAGAGGAAATTAGATGGAAGCAAATATAGCCATACACCTGACAAGCTGTTCTGCACTCCTTCAGTGCACAGCCACCCTCCAGCATGGGTTCAAGATACTCTACCATGTAATTACAGGGGAAAACCTAAAGGTCTTCTTTTCCCTGCGTACCGGGTAGATTTTCATTTGTTGAGCCACAAACAGGCCTCTAAATCAATATATAGATCCCCATCACGCAGCCAAGGAGTAAACAAACAAATTCTCACGCACACACACGCTCCCTTGGCTCCTGCTTCAGCCTCTGACCACCCACCCTGCTCTTCAATGGACTCTGCATCCCATCAGCCTGAGCTCCTCCTGGAATAAAACTAGCTATATCCTTGGTGCTCGGATCCTAGGATTAGAACAGAGACACGCACGCACTTTGAGGAATTGAACAATTGACTAGATAGTAATTTATTTTCTTGCCATTTAGGTTAAAACAAGGAGTCGGGGGGGGGGAACGCACACCCAACTGCTGCTCAGTCCTGCCCAGCTACGAGCAGAGGCACACTGGCTGGGCTGCACTTAGGTGCTTGGAGCCACGTTTCACCCTAAAGCAGCCTCGTCAGCCCCTCCTGGTTTCCCCACAAACCGTTTGCACCCGCAGCTGGGGAGCACAGCCTATGTGTGACACTGCGGCCAGGGGCTTGGCCCCCCCCACCCAAGGATGCAGGAGGGAGCTCCTGCTCTCCATGAAACCCAGAAGTAGTCATCAGTTGGCTGCCCGCAAGGCCATGACTTCTTGCTTTCCTACTGAAATAAAACTTGCTATCACAACAGTTGTGGGCAAGGCCTTGCCATGCCTTTGTAGGCCACGCTTAAACAGCGAACAAAAGCGTCTTTAGTTTATCTACTTATTTTTGGCACAGAGGAATGGCTGGGGTCAAAGCTGGTCCCATTCTCAAGCTGTTCTTTGTTCTCCGGTTTATCCAATACCCCATATCCCTTCTCCTCGCCCTCCCACCTCCCCCTCTCTGTTTTACCACAGGTCTTAAAAATTAAGCTGTGCATGAAACCAAACACCATACTTGAACACTGCCCAGCAAATGCTCTTCATGGTCACATAAGAATACTAATCAGCCATAAAAAAAAAAAAATTCAACGGATAAGAGCAGCGTGCCCTTATATGGGCAGAGGCTAGACAAGCATCTGACACAAACATCATTTTTAAAGAAAAAATAATATTTATTTGCAATACAAACAAAGTCCCAATATTGGATCAGTATATATAGGGTCACTAATTTTCCTTCATAACTCAGAAAGCAGAACCATTCCTCACTAACAAGCTCTCATTTGTACTAATCAGAAGATGCATCTTTTTTTTTTTTTAAGAAGAAAGACCACTAACAGCACAGGAAGCCTTTACAAACCAGCTTAGCTGTAATGCAATACAGATGCACTGTCAAAAAATCCCTGAAAAAATAAATTCCTCCATGAGGTAAGATGCAATTAGGATATTCTCAATTTTCTCACTCGCAACCGTACTTACGCTCATTCTCCCTTCCAATGACCCACGATCCCAACATTGTTGCAAACAAAACCCAACGAACAAACAAACAAAAAACAACCAGAAAACAAGAAAGAGAAGCTCATTCCAACATTCTGGTAACATCTTTAACAAAAAGAACAGTTTCAGGATGTGACAGCGTCAAACATTCCTCCAGATGGAGATATTTTTTTATTATTTTTTCTTTTTTCTTGAAAAAAGTACAAAAAACTGGATATTTAGAAAAAAATCCGTGGCTTTTTTTTTTTTTCAGTTACATGAGAGTTAAAGTGGACAGGGAGGGGGGAGAAAGGAGGGACTACATTGCAGCCAATAAAGAAATCTCCAAATCCGTTCTGCCCTCCTCCCACAAATTATTACCACTTCCTCCCCCTCCCGGCTTGGTATAAGGTGTTTGCCAAACACTAGCCAGAAATATAAACAAGTCTTCTCAGAATAGAAGGCACGGCATAAAGTTATTTGAAAGAGGAAGAAAAAGAAAATAATCAGAACCTCTGTTGAAAGCTCCAATCATCTCAGGATTTGCCAGTTAATATATATATTCATATATATATAAAAAAATTCTGTTACAACGGTCTTGTCATCATTTCCACATCTCGTCACTCCCCTCACACGCTCTGTGCGTGACGATTCGGTCCCGTCCCGCTACGCAATCCTCGCTCTGCTCCAGGCGCTCGCCGCATTCCCCCCCCCAGCCCCCTGCCCTGCACACGTGGGAAAGAATTGAGCGTGCACAAGAAACGCCAACATCACAACTACCTTCTGTACTCGGGAAGCTGGAATGGTTTCAGGCCAGCTGGATGACGTTAAGTCAGTCAACAGGCAGCAGAGAACGAAGCTGGGCTCAGACATGCTTCTACCAACTCTGGAGGCTACAAGAGTTTTACCTCTGGCAATAGCAAACAGTGTTTTTGGCAGGGGTGGCATTAAAAAAAAAAAAGAAAAGCTTGCGGCTTAGTCACCTTGGCTGAATCAGTGCAGAGTTTGTGATTGTGAGTGCAGGAGTGGTGAAGGGGTTGCGTTTAAGCCCAACTGGCCTTCACACATAACAAAGCTTCCTACCAGATGCTAACAACAACAGCAGCAGCATGTATCTCTCTCTGGAGTACCCAGTAATATGCCAGGACATACCAAGGCTTCACAAAGTGTGCAAAATGCATTTGGTCAATATAAACATTTGATTAAAAAAAAAATAAATGATCAAACAAGAAACAGAATAAAATACTGGTTTTGCAACCTCGTCTGTACAAACAGTCAGGAACTTACATATTTAAAAAGAGTTTGAACCCAAAGCTCGAGTAAGATCTACCTTTTTTTTTTTTTTTAAAATCAAAAAAAAGTAAACTTGGGTTTTAAAACAGTCTTGGCCCAACACCTTTTGTTCAAGGTTTCCAAGTGCATAAATCTCCTCACTTTCCACAGCAAGCTAACCCCCGGTAGCTCTTCACATGTGTGCGTGCTCTGACAGTCCCAATGCACCCAGGAAAGCGGTTATTGCCGGTAACAGCTGCATTCAAAACGCTGTAACATCGCTCGCATTAAATAACCCCCTGTAAGAAGACTACCTCTTCAAACCACTTTGATCAGGATACTAATGAACGGCATGAGCCTTCGTAAAGCAGCGATCAGGCACCTCTGCCCAGAGAAGCTAGTCCTTTCAGAGCTGCCTGGCAAGACAGATATTTTTGTAAGAGTTGAAATGCTCAAGAGAAGCGATTCGATGCTCGAGTTTCCGACCAGGCGGCATCCCCTTCATGTGGACTCCAGAGTGTTCAGCTGAAACAAGTTGTGGTTGGTGGGGGTGGTGAAGTAGAGCTGTTCGCTGGGCGAGCGGTTGTCGCAAGGGCTGTTGAGTCCCAGAGTCCTCTCAAAGTCCAGGAGCTGGCCCATGAAGTTAAAGTTTGGGGAAATGTTGGATTTTTTCCTTTTCACAAAGTCATAGGCATCGTTCAGGGACAAGTTGAGTTTTTGCATCAAGTAGGCGACAGTGACTGTTACGGACCGGCTGATGCCAGCGAGGCAGTGAACAAGGATCCCACACTTCTTGGAACGGGCCTCATCTGAAACAAGACAAGGGGAAGGGGGAGTCTATTATTCCGCACCAAAAATGCATGGCTTTGGAGCAGGGCCAGGTGGCAGCTGCAAGCTCCCAGGATCAGGATGACTGCCAGAACTGGATCCCCTGCTCCTAGTGACACCATCTCGTGTCCCTTTGACACCCACATCTCTCCCCAAAGGGTTCCTGAGATAGTTCCACTGCATGGCGAAGCTGCACATCCCCATTTCACACAGCGAGGCCAAGCATTTCACGTGCTTGAGAAGTATTACCAAGCCTGGCAACGCGTCCCTTGCCTGGGGAGCATCGGTACCCCTCTATTCAAACAAAGAAATGGAGTAACCCACAAAAAGCAGGTGGAGCTGGAGACAACAGATCCAGGGAGATGCTGGTGGTCGGGCATAGCACATCCACCTGAACACCAACTAACGGGGCAAGGCTGCACACTTGATGCGAGGCTACAGCCCAGCACCACGCAAGCTATTCTCTTCCACTGTTCTTGTCCTCCTGCCACTAGAAAGTTATCTGAATGCAGCCGAAGCCAATTTAAGCAGAGTCTGAAGTGCAGGAACTTCCCTTATTGTGAAATCGTTCTTTAGGATCGACAGAACTGCACTTCACTACAAACAAACGCTTGTGTTGGAGGAGACTCTCAGGATGAATGGTAGCGGGTAGCAGGAATGCAGGCTGGACCAAAAAATGGCGAGAGAACAGCGACGAAATTTCCCCTCCCTTGCCACCGATTGAAAAGCGCGCACACACACACTCATTGTCTCTCGCACAGCCAGAACAGCGTGATCCCTTTATGAATTGACATCTTAGCGCTGAAAGAGGGACACGCCGCTGCGAGCGCTGAATGCACGCAAGTACCCGGCGCCGTGTACTTCTGGGCAGCCCTAGTTGAAGTCAGTCATTTGACCGAGAGCTTGGCGGGGAGGGAGAAGGTGGCAGGAGAAAGAGGATCCTCCAGCAAAGCCGAAGGTAAGAGGCACTGGCACCACGAGAGAGGGGAAGGGCAAAGAAGATGCAGCCAAAACAAAACCCAGACCCAAGCCACAACAGGTTTTCTGCCCCAGCTTGCAAAACCAGGCAAGAATTTCCAGTACAGTGGGCAATCGCCCCCCAGCGCACCCAGCCCTCCCCTCAGTCTCTCTCCATTCAACATTTTTCTGAGACATTTTCGCCTTTCATCTGACCTGCGCTGCATTTCTTGGTGTTTGGTTTGAGAGTGAGGTAATCCTCCATTTCCTGTCATTAACTGGAAAGCACAAGTGCAGTGTTCACAGAGACATCGCCTAACTGGAGCGGACAGATCCCAAATGCCACATGCCAGCAGGGACCCTGTACCTCAACCCTGACGTTTAATACCACGCTCCGTGAGGGAAGTGCAGATGGGGACATCAGACGGGTCCCTGCTGCCACGCTGGAGCAGCCGCTTCTGACCACAGCCATGTTACTAGAGGACAGAAGCTGGGGGCAAAGGAGAGCGCGTGGGAACCAGGGTTTCCGACAGCTGAAAAGCAGAGGAGGACCTACCACCGCTCTTCCCCGTTTCAGGCCTTACAGCACAGCAAGTGAGCACACACAGCATGGTCCAAAATGGGGGGAGGGGGGACGACACACACGGCACAGCAAGAAGGCAGCATCGAAACGGACTGCACAGATTTCAGTCTGAAGGTAAAGGTCCCCCTCGCCTTTACCTACACCAATGTTTTTTAAACCAGACGTGAAGCCATGAGGCTTTTAATCGTGCTAATGACTACCTGCGCCATTCACCTCCCATAAATCAGAACTGAGTAGGCTAACGACCATCACCAGCAGACGGCACAGGTCACGCTGGAAGTGTACATCCCTATTCAGCCCAACAGACACTTCTCACAGAATAAAAAGCAATTTTCAAAGTCACTGCCAGCCTGGGAGAAGAGCTCTGCCCCCCGCGCCCCTCCCCATGACCAGGCAAAGCTCTCTCAGGGGCTGTCTGCGCAGCAGTTTTTCCAGCTGAGCTCTGCACTGTAATTATAATCACTAACTCATGGTGTTGACACTTACCTTAGGAGAAGTATCCATACAAGGAGTTAGTTCTACTAGGGCGACTTACAGCGGGATCGCAACAAGACTAGCAAATCCCCTCGGGAAAAGAAAACATCCCTCCCACCCCCAGATTTCAACCTCATTTGGGGCTGAGGAATTGCTGGCACCAGTCACGTTAACGCAACTCCCATCGACGCTCATTCCTCCGAGCAAAGCAGGCAAAGGAGCTCCCCACCACCTCGGCTCAGCCATTTTACCCAAGTGCAAATCCCCACACAAGGGCAAGAGGCAGCAGGGCCAGTCCTACTGCTTGCAGGTAACCCAGCTGAGGTGCCCTAAGAGGGCTGAATTTTGGAAGGAGAGGCCTCCCTGAACCCAGCCAAGGTGACACGCACCGGAAGCGTCACTTCAGCAGCGTGACGCTTAGCTGCTAAGCTAGCGCTGATGCTGTGCCCCAGAGAGGTGAGGCCAGGGACCAGCGACAGCCCTGGGAAGCAGCTCGCCACATTCCCAAGCGGTGAGTATGAAGAGAGACGTTCTGCCAAGTACCTACCAATGAAAGCAATGGCCTCGGGAAAGAACTGCGAGAGGTTCTGGCTCCAGTGATCTGAGATGGGGATCTGCTTGTACTTGAACTCTCCGTCGTGCTCAAACATGTTTGGCAGGTTGGGAGTCACATTCAGGATGTATTTAATGCCGTATTTGCCCAGGACGTCCAAGTTGGTCGAATCTTTGGCACAGCCCAGGTACAGGTAAGGTAGGATCTGGACCGGAAAGGCAGGCTGATTGTTAGGGATGGGGCTCCCATCCGACTCCGTGGCACTGCTGGGTTCCCTGTCGGATTCACCATCGGAGCAGTCAGAGCTTATCCGCAGCCCTCCCAGGCCAAGGACTGATGCCGGGGGAGAGTTGCTGGGCGAGGAGCTGTCAAGGTTCGTCTCGCAGTGCTCCGAATATTCGGTCTGAAACTTGTTAAAGCCACCTGGGAAAAGGGAAAGGAGAGAGGGAAGGGGAGAGGCAGAGAGAAAAAGATGTTTTATTCTTCAGAATGGGACATCCTTCTACCTGGACACACATGCCTGCTGTTTAGCACATGTATTTGCCAGCAAAAAGTTAGTATACCTTCAACTTCACCCCAAGGCATCTCCCTGCTCCCTCATCTTCCCTGGGCAGACTGTCACTGTGCACAGAGGTCCCAAAAAAACGAAGACCGTTTCTTAAAAAATTTGATATTGCTTGTGATAAACGGGGGCCAAACCTCAATTGCAAAAGAAACAAACATCCAAAAATAAAATCCATGGCAAGAGGCAATTGTGCCTCGTTTAGCTTCTCTGAAATATGGGTCTGGGGCAGTTTAGGCGAGAGCTATTATGCCACCTAGACTGAAAAGCACAAAAGTATCTGCGTCTGAAAAGATAAAAGCAAGAACAACCACCACATACCCAGCCCCAGCACTAAACCCCAATAAAATAATCCACTTTCAAGCCAGAAAAAAGGCCGCAAGTTTTGCCAAAGAGTGATCCTCACACCTGTTTTATCACTACAAACACCTCTTGCGACAGAGCAGTGCCACAGGTTTGTTCTTCACCCAAACCCCAGCAGGCTTGAGGAGGGACGGGACCCCTCACGTCTGCTCCTAAAGTCCTTTTCTCCAGCTCCTTGGCTCAACAGTTTGGGAAGAAAGGCAGAGGTAGGGAAGTGAAAAACTCCACGGATCTACCTCTTTTGCGGGCAATATTAAACCGGAGCTCAACCATCGGTATCTGACACTGACAAATGGTTTAATTAGAAAGGCCTCCTGGAAACTTTGTTAGTGGGTTCGGCGGTTGTGGCGGGGTCACTGAGCAGGACAGACAGCTCCTGCCACATCCATTCATGAAAAAGGCTCGTCCTCCTCCTCCCCCCCCC
>VZSZ01010442.1:0-15055 GCA_013398815.1 Ibidorhyncha struthersii
AGAATGGAACAGAACAGAACAGTTCAGCTGGAAAGGACCATCTGGTCCAACTGTCCATGATATATATGATATATATCTCTCATATATATGTGATATATATAGTTAAGAATGGTTGGCTTTGCAACCAGACAGAAAATTTGTTTGCAATAATAATTTGACTGGTTCTCTTTGTGAACTTGGAATCCTTTCACGAACTCACAGTAAGGTCTGGGCATCTCACAAAGCTCAATAATCATGCTCATTCACCCGTAATAAAAATACTTGCTACATTAATGTGGAATTTTCTGTGACTGGATGTGATTGTGTGGAGCATTTTATAGTGTGAAATATATTTGCGTATAGCTGGTGAAAACTAGAGAAGCACTTTGTTTGAACTCGTTACTGTTACAGAAGTGTTTAATTAACCTTTGCCGTTAGTGTCAATGTTTTTATTATATTCTTTAGCTCCCCCTGGTGCCTAGTGAAAATTCTGGATTTCCTTTGCTAAAAAAACTATGTGAAAAATGATGAATAAGGCAGCTGACATGTAAGATTTCCCTCTACGCAGTGGTAGACAAGCAGACTGCAATTTTTAAACTTTTGTATAAATAGTACAGTCTGCAATGGACTGGAGTTGTTTTCTGCTGCTTTTGTTTAACTGTCTGACCCATCCCTCATGAAAAAGCTGTTTTGCCCATACTCTGGTCTGTTGCTCTGTCTGCTGAGGACTGTACCAGTGGCAAAAGGTGCATTAGTAGAGTGCTAATTTAGGAAGAATTAGAAAAGCCATCATTTAAAAGACCTGACCCAAAGTAAATGGAAAGACTGCCTTCAGCTTTAAAATGAACTGCTCCTTTCTCTCTTCCTTCACATAGCACATTCTCCCCAAACCTCAACTCTGGGTTTATTTGTGATTTTGTAAATTAATAGGACCATCTATCTTTTTAAAGAAAAAAAAAAAAAAGAAAAAACATGTTTTCTGGCTACATAGAGAACACAACTCAAAAAAAAAAGAGGACAGATACTTGATGACTCTTGTAGACTCCTAACCTGACAGTGAGTGTTTCAAGGTACGATTTCAAGACCTACTTAGTACAGTCTATAGTTTGTTACTTTTTAGTGGCTTTATGAATTGCTTATTGATTCAGGTTCCTGTTTGTATATCAGTGTTAAAAGGTAAATCTGTATCACCAGCGCAGTTGGAAGGCTTCGTTGGAGTCTCTTCAAAGCTATTGATTAGCTGCAGAAGGGGTTCTAATTTAGCCTTAAATGAATCTTGGGTAGCTACATTTGTTCCCCCACGTTTACAGCCTGTGCTCTGACTTGCTCTGGGTACCACCTTCACCCCTTTTCTCTGGGTGAAGATGTGTGGCCAGGCTGGCAGGTTTCATAAAGCACAAATATCACTAAAGTGAGGGAAAAGGTAGAACTTACTTGGTATTCTACTTCAATGCAAAATGTTGTAAAGCATCCCCTGCTATCATAAATCATGTTTGGTTTTGTATATACAAGTATTTATGGAAAGAAGTGTTTGTTTATAGGTTAGAAAGTGGCTTTAGAAGAGTTGATGTAAGACCTGTCCTGATAACCTCACATAAAGACAGCATACCCATAAGTACATACAGCTTCTAAATATTTAGCACCTTTCAAAACTTAGAAATTTACATGTACCTTTCTTTTTAACATAAAGAATTTTTAAAAAATCTATCTTCTAGAGGAATCTCAGAACAAGAACATAAAAATGAGTAAGATACACATAGTTTTCTATTAGAGATAGACTTTTACTCTACAGTCTGTGCTTTTTCTACTCATTTCTTAGGAAATGGAGATGGATGTTTTTACACGTCTCGTGCTAAAAAGTATATCTTATTAATTTTCCTTTGGGGTAGAACTCGTATCTACACAGAGTGCAAAAACAGAATTACTGACTAATGCTGTTAAGTATATCTGTATGTACAAAGTTTGCACGTATTCAGCAGCAGAAGAAAGTTCAGTAATCATTCATAATGACTGAAAGACATCCTAAAACACCAGAATGTTTTTGTGTATTAATTGAAGCCTGTAAGAACTTAAAACAATTTTAGTATTTGTATGTCAGCTTCATGCATTCCTGAACATTTATTCCTTTTTGTATTCCTAGTATAAACTTTTGGCACTATTCCATAGAGAAGGAGAATGCATACTTGCTCTGGAAATTTCTCATCTGAGGAAGCTCCTCTGAGGACATTCTTTTCAGAGCTTCAGATAGTATCAACAAGGGAATCAAGGAAGACAAGATTCAGGAGACAGACTTTTCTTAACTCGTTGCTGAGATGCATACACACATGTAAGCCGAATGCTTTCTGCACTCTTTCAACTGAGACAGAAAAAATAACCAACAGTCTTCCTGGGCTTTATCTATCAAAATAGTAAGAAGTAGGCTCAAGCCTCAAAAAGCATCCAGAAAAGGCTAGGTGATTGCCATAGTGCAAAGGACAATTCTACGGTTTTACTTAGAAAGTAGGGTGATGAGGATTTTGTGAGAACTCTTACTATTTGAACTACTTCACTTTGGCCTCTAACATCTAAAAACCAAAATTTATCTCTTTTAAGAATTTTTATAGTGTATCAGTGCGCTCTTTGAGGCCAATATGTAGAAGTAATAATTGCAAAACTATTCTCATATCTATCTGGATTTGTTCACCATAGCGGTTTGCCAAGTGTTTGTTCAGAGTTTCCAGCACACTATTTTGCATGAGACACACAAATTCAGAGAAAAATTCAACCTGAAGTTTTCATACTTTCTTGAACCATCCGTTCATTTTCAGCTTTGTTCATTGAGCTGAGTTTGTGATCTAAGATGTGATCTTACAGGTGAGTTGTGTACAGCAGGATGCCAGTAATTTAAAATAAGATACTCAAGAAACCTCTTAATTAAATGCCTCTTCATAATTTTTTAAAGTTTGGCATTAAGGAAGGTGCCTTGCCACCCAAGGAAAAGGAAAAAAAAAACCAAAGAAGAAACCTCTGGCCCTTATCCCCTCAGGTAATGTACACCTGAAACAGAAATCAGAATTCAAATATCTAATCCAGCCAAGGGCTAAATGCATTTTGTGACAGAAACCTGCATTTTTTCACCAACATATCTTTAGCTGTTGAGTGTTTAAATTATTTGCTAATTAAATTCTGGTTTTGAGATGGATAAATAAAATTTATTTGTATTATAATGAATGCAATGTTTGGCATTTTAGACCACTGCTTTTAATCAATATCTTTAATGCTTACAAGCACAAGTAAGAAGAATAGTATGATAAACATATTGCTCATGCTGTAGGGTACATTTTAAATGTCTAAATAGTAATCAATACTAAGAAATTAGGTATTGACTAAAATACTTTCGTAATAAGTAATTATTGTTTTGCTCTTTTGAAAATTAGATATTTTCACTGTGGGAATAAAGAGTAAATACACGGTCATGAAATTAGGCTGTGACCTTTTGATACAACTTTCTTCTTTCTATGAAATCAGTAGGTTTAAATATGGTTGCACAGCTGTATTATGCTCTGAACATCAATTTTTAATTATTGTAAGGTCAGGTTTGTAACGTATGTGATTAGCACGATCCTTTGGCACACTTTTTTTGGTTTTGTTAAAGGACCTTCAGCTTTTTCAGGTTATGCTCCCAGTACTGCTCACCTTTGCAACACAGCGTCATTTCGGGTGAGCGTTTCCCAAAGTATTCAATAGTTTTCCAGATACTCTTTCACTAATACCTTCAGCAAAAATTCTGTGGACTTCAGGAAAAGGGGAGTCTGGTCAGCAATGAACAGTGCTGAAAATTGCCGCTGGAAATCACCACTACTATCTTTGGCCACTGAATTTGTCCACAGTGCACCGTCAGTCCCCACTGACAGCACGACAGATGTTTCAGCCTGGAAGCTTGCAGCGTACAAGCTGACACTATTTTCTGGTTTTATGTTGGTACTTTTTTGGGTTTTATAGTCAAAAGTGAGAACTTTTTGACAACCCCTGCCTCTACCCCTCATATTTTTGTATTCAACTATGTAACTTTCACACGAAAAAATTAGCTTGAGGAATATGGGGAATTACTTTGGATATTATCTTTGTCTCTTTTCATTAGTTTGTCAGTGGTAAGGGTTTATCATATCATGACAAGATATTCCATGCACATTACCAGAAAAGCAATAAAACAGCTAGCATGTGCCAACACCTCAGAAAACACCCTCGAATGCAGTCTTGGATAGTGAATTTCTATTGAGTGGTGCATCAGCAGCTCTTTTGGGCAAGGAGACAGGGACCACAGTGTGTGGCAACAGTTAGGCTGCGCTTTTCGACTTTGCCAGAAACTTGAGTGATATGGAAGATACAGTGGCACTGTCTTCAAGAAAAGGTTTAAATATGTTTTTAGCAGAAACGTTCTTTTTTTTTTTTTCCAGCCCTCCAAAATACTTGAAATGAACGGGACCTAAATGCTTTGACAAGAACTAACGAAAAAGTTTTTTCAAACGTGTTTTTCTCCTTATTGCTCCAGCACAGTGTGTAACTGAGCTTTTGTCAGACCCACTGATTGCCCTGAATGCAGTATGTGTAGCACATTGGGTGCGGTGGTCTGGGGACCTTGCTGGAGATACAGGACTTGTCATTTGCGTAGGACAGCTGGGAAAGGCAGGGATGGGCAAGGAAAAAGAGGTGTCAAGAGTGGAGCTGACTCCTGTAGTAGCAGCTTTATACTTTTTTAAGAAGAATCGAGGGAATATGGTAATTTCCTTGAAGTCTTAAAACATGGAATAGGCATGAAGCTAAAGAATTTATTGCTTTTACTGATTTCAAATATGAAGAAGCATTAGAGTGGCGCCGGTGTGTACACTGAGGTCACCTTCCTTAAATCCATATTTTTCCACCAGGTTTCTCAGTCTCTGATCAGAATGCCGTAGTGCAGGATGCGTCTGACTCTAAACATATGTGTTGTCCATTATGTAATATTGAAAGTAACGTGACATTATTGTCACCTACCTAATTAAAGTACATATGACTTTGCTTTGGATAAAATCCAATACATAAAATGCATAACTTCTCATTTTTCTGTATGAGGTGTCTCCTGCCAAACACGAGTAACTCAGAGAAGTTAATACATGCTGAATATGTTGCATTTGAAAGTAAAGTAAAAATACTTGAATTCACAATTCCTACTTGAATGTCACAGCTTACTGTCAGTAGAAGATAACTATACTAAAGCTAAATCTCGGCTACCTCTAATGGCTTGCACCAGCAAAAATTCCTTCCTGCTTGCCATGAGCATTCCCATACCTGTTTTTAACAAATTTGGGCAAATATGTCAGGCTGGTTTGATGTAATCACAGGCAAAATTTTAATGGACAAAGGTGATGTACTTCTCTGAAACATCGCTGATATTGGAGTCAAAGGAATTATGCTTTTTTAACAAGGATCTAGTTCCATTATTTACAGGGTAAAATTTGCAGGCGGCTGTCTCAGCTTTTCAGCATCTATGTAGAGCATACGTAGAGCAAATTAATTCAGTGTATACAGAGCGTGCACCAAAACAAGCCCAAGCCTCTCTTTTTCCTCCCCACTCTCTACTGTCACTGAAATAAAATCTGAGACCAAATTGCTATGTATTAGGTGACCAGACTGTTTTTTAGGCTTTTTGTAAGGCTGTGCATTTACTTCTGTATGCCGGACCAGTGCTTTTCTTTTTCTTTTTCTGGATAAGTTATGAATGTTAAAAAAAAAAAAAAAACAGTCAAGTAATAATAAGTTAGTGATGGCTTCGTTTTGTATTTAATAAGGTGCTTTCTGCTGGAGCGGTGTCTTTTAGCAAGTTCTGTGTTTCATTTATGCCTCTGTACTGTTTTGGGCTGAACACAGGCGGAAGAGCAGCTGCAGCATAATTCAATAAAAAAACCTAATTTACTGACAGGGAGTGTATTTGGAAGTGCCTGCTGCATGTTGTGCTACAGAAGCAGTGCTGGGACATATGTACCAAGCAGCCCTTGTCTGCTATTTCATTTTGCTCAATGTAAGCAGAGAAAATATAAGATATTGTAAGTGTAATATATTGTAAGATACTGTATTGTGTTTACAGAAAGGCAGCCTGAGGGACAACTACAGCCACCTGCACTGTATCTACCAACCTTCTATGTAATACTTTTCTGCACAATCTAACATCAGTTATTTTAGATATTTGCAGAGTTTATGTTCTTCATTATTAGCTGTCAATTCAGAATTTATTTTCACTCTTTTTAAGAATGAAAGGCATAAGAGAACATTCTGTTTCTGCACTGATAAGATTATTTACCACTTAATTCAGTGGGATCCGTGTCTTTTTACAGATACAGCTGGCCAGGTCATGTAGCATGGGAGACTGTGGCTTTATCTCCTTTTTTGGCACTCTTCTAGCTTCTGTACTTGTGAAGAAATATTATCATTATGTTGTCTCGTATTAGCTAGAACAATACTACAATGCTAAAGAAATGAGAGTCGCACGTGTTGGGACTCACGCACTTGCAAGTCATGCACTTGCATATTCTGAATGCTTTAAAGCTGAGTTTTAAACTATAAGCTTTTTGGTCTTTTTTTTTTCAGAAAGAGCATTATTCTAAGACGCAGGGAGGAGGATCACCTTCTATGCTTTTCACGAATATGAATAGGGATATTTTTATTTCTAACAAAATTCAGCCTATTCAAACTACTTCTGAATTAGAATAATCTGATTGAAGTATTTTGGCTGTTGCTTTAACTGTCTGTTTATCACAAACAAGTCCCAAACCTGCACTGAGGAAGCAGAGTGACTGCATGGGAGATTCGATTCTTGAACATCAGTGTCCAGAGGACACTGGCCAGATGCTGACAGTGCCTCTGGTAGTTTTTTTTTTTCCGCAGTCTGGGTATGGTTATAGCTGTTAAGCCAAGTCTGATGGCACAGAACTAAACTTGCCCTTTCCGTTCGGGCCTGAAACCCTTTCTGTGGCAGGGAAGGGAGAGATTAAACTTTATTTGTTCATAAAAGGTGACTTTCTGGTGGCTGTAAAGGAATCTGAAAGAAATATGACCTTAGCAACTAGCCTGGATGTCTGTAATCCAGTACAAGGCAAACAGTTTTCTATACAGTTTCCAGCAGTCCAATTTTGTCAGGGAAGTATGCATTGAAAACCAATATCAACCTGTCATGGTTATCAACCTGATCTTGGCTAAGTAAATGAAACCCTCTTTGTGTCACTTGATTTGTGTGAGCTGAAGTGCTTTGCATGGAGAATTGTTTTCTGTTGGTGGTAATTTTGACTTGCAGAACTGCTGAGCCCTAGACATTCAGTGACTGATCTGTCCTATACAGTGTTGTTGAAGAAAGGAGTGTTGCATACTCATCTAAATTTTCCAGGTTAATCTTGAAGCTACGTATCAATCACTTGATCTGCAGATGTGGTACGACAGCTGGGGCAATGGGTTTAGAGTAAGGGATTCTGTTTTCTTTTCTTTTTATTTTTTTCTTATCACTGGACCATTAAATGCCCTTCAGCTAGCCTCAATACTGCACTCTGCAGTCCTCTCAAAATGAGGTGCCTTCCAGCCTCATAGAAGTACCGAAGCGGCTTGCAAGGTATTCTGGTGCTCTCTCGTGTAAAGGTGTGGCTTGCTTTTCCTCACTTAGGTGTTCCCATCTGGGTCTCGGGAAATATCTTCTCAATTAAAAGTTAAGGAAAACAGGAAAAGAAAATATTGGCAAGCTTCAGTAGCCCCCAGTAGTCAGTTTGGATTGTTTAGTTGCAGGAACCTAAACTTTACTTTGACTTCTGCGATCTGGAGAAAACCAGAAACTCGAAACTCTGTTTAAGCAAAATCTCATCAAGAAAAATGTGTGGCAACAGCAATCTTCCAAGGGACAGGGCTCCTTCACCTCCAAACTGACACTCCAGAAAGAAAGTGATGTGAGCCTTCCCCTGTCCGAATTGTATTTTGAAAACCGCAACAGAAGCTTTGGGTTAATTACTACATCTTCTAATACTTAAAATGGTATTCAGACTGCACTACAGCAAGAGGGAGGCTCTGTGCCAGCCACAGGTAACATGGAACACAATTTGGTTTTTTTTGTGGACATAAAGAATAGCTCTAACAGATTATTTAAAAATCTTATTTCCCCACTGAGATAAGTACGGGAGCCTGTGCATGGGTTGTCAGCTAGATCTAGCCCTAACACTTTTAATTACATTAGCCATTTTTTAAGTACTTTTATTATATACCATGTAAGAAAAACCCTTGGATCAAAGAATTATAGAAAAGAGGTGGAGAGACTAAGCTTATTTGAGCTCTTCATAAGGGCAAAGAGCCAAAGGTTTATTAAAATAAAATTCAAATCTACTGCTTTCCTTTTTTTTTTTTTCCTTAATGTAATAAAAAATGTTATCCACTTGCCGAGGAAATAATCTGCTATTTTTCTCCTGATGTATATTTTTTGTTCCAGGGGGTTACGGCTGAACAAGGCTCTGCAAGGTGTCTACCAATTAGGGCAAGCTCCTCTTCCAAAGGAAATATTTCTGGAGGAAAGTGTACTAAGAGTAATAACCCTCAAAATGAAGAATATAACAACGAGATAATAAAAAAGAAGAGAGTTAAATTATCACAACATATTTCAGACTTGAAACCATGCCTTGCATAAAATTCATGAAAGCTTGGATATGACATGTGGTATCTTCTCCCCTTTAAACAGGAGAAGGTATTTTGGAAATTGTGACGTGGGAGTGTGTCCTCTATAGACTGATAGTATTGTACTGAATTGCATCGTAGGTGTATTTAGTTCTGAGCACTGCAAACTAATTGCAATGTATTGAGCTGTAAGGTAGGTGTTTGTAGAAGCTGCTTTGGTTCTGAAATGTTTTAACTCAGAATTTGCAGTAGACCCCTTTCTTGAGCAAACGGTGAATGATACAGGTAGTAGATTTATCCCGAGGGTCAAGGGAGAAGGGATTGGCTTAGAATCCTAGAATCATTTAGGTTTAGGTTGGAAGGGACCTTGAAGATCATCGAGTTCCANTCCCTCGTCCTGTCACGACATGCCCTTGTGAAAAGTCCCTCTCCAGCCTTCTTGTAGGCCACTTTCAGATAGTGGAAGGCTGCTATAAGGTCTCTCTGGAGCCTTCTCTTCTCCAGGCTGAGCAACCTCAATTCTCTCAGCCAGTCTTCACAGCAGAGGTGCTCCAGCCCTCTGATCATCTTTGTGGCCTCCTCTGGACCCACTCCAACAGGTCCATGTCCTTCTGATGTTGAGGGCTCCAGAGCTGGAGGCAGTAGTCCAGGTGGGGTCTCCCCAGAGCAGAGTAGAGGGGCAGAATCCCCTCCCTCATTCTGCTGGCCACGCTGCTTTTGATGCAACCCAGGGTGGGGTTGGCCTTCTGGGCTACAAGTGCACATTGACGGCTCATGTTGAGCTTCTCATCCACCAGCGCCCCCAAGTCCTTCTCCTGAGGGCTGCTCTCGATACTTCTATGTTCCCTAGTCAGATCTAGTAATTATGTCTGAGGCACAGCAACGTGTGGTTTATGGCGAGAACTGCTGTCACAGAGCAGAATTCCGCCATGACTGAGACTGCAGGTGTACTAAAGACTTTGGAGAAAGATGAAGTCCACAACAGAAAATTAGACAATAACCTCATCCCATAAAAGGATTGTTCCTAACTTAAGTTGACATTATTTTTTAAATTTCTGTATGATGGATAGCTAAAAGTATAGGCTGTGTATGGAGAAATAGGAGTAAAGTGGTTCCTACCGTGAAATACTCTCAATCCAAATGGACAAGAAACAAAGAATTAATGAAGGAGATATCCCCAGGCCTATGTTATAGATTGCCTTTTTTCCCAAATCAGCTTTTCCAGAGGCGGCTGGCCAAGCTATTTGAGCGCCAAACAGCAATATCATATGCAGTGCGTTCTGTTGAGTGTGCAGGGCAGCGATGTGCTGCAGGTCGGGGTGTCCTTCACAGGAATATCCTACCCTCAGGGGTGTCCAGGTAGAAATTATACTCATCTGCAGCAGCTGTGAATTGTCACTTGACTGAATGAGTGCAAAAATGGTTCAGGCGTTTCAACGTTTGCTGTTCAATTATTTTAATTTCCCATTATTTTCCTAGTATTTCCTATCATTGTCCTCCTGAATTACTCTTACTTGAGGTTCCCACATCTAAGCCATTTTGAAGCTGGATATGACTTCCTCCCCCATATAAAACTTTGGCACAAGAGGTGTAAAATACATATGGAAAAGGTGAACTTGTCTTTATAAGGGTTTAATCAAGGTGCTTGCCATTCTTGTTCAACATTGCTTACTTCCAACACGTAAGAACCGGGTCTGCTGTACCCAAAGGCCACTGTGACACCACAGATGAGTCTCTCTCCACCGCCACAATTGCAGGGATCTTGGAGACTGCAGGAGGCAGTCAAGGTGGTTATTCATGAGGACCAGAGGAAGCAGCTAGACAGCTGTAAGATGTACTGTTGGAACCGAGTATTTTAAGGACAGTGAAAAAAAAAAGGCCAAACGTAATGGTATTTAATGTAATGTCCCTTTGTGCTGGAAGGAAAATGTTGTTTCCCAGAAAAGAGGTGGACTAAACCCAAAAAGTTCTCAGTAGAGTTTTCCTGCCCTAGGGAAAATATGATTTTGGTGATTTGCAGCTAGCTTTTGTCACTTTGGTTGTGATTCCTTACAGGGAGAATAAAATTAATAATAATAAAAAGTAGGGATTATAGAGGAAATCTGTGGTCTCCAAACACTGTCAAAATAAATCAAATTTCTGCACTGCACAATAAGACACAGCTGGGGCTCTACTTTTTACTGGCAGCTCTCACTATTTTTTTTCAGTTATTGTTCTAAAAGGTTGCAGTGTCCTAAATTGAGTAACTTGTATCATATGTTTAGAAGAAAGAAGAATTTATGAAACAAGGAAAAGTGCACTGGAAAGGGAAAACCATTTACAAGTTTTCTTATTGTGAAAAATAAGCTTTATGGGTGAAAAAAAAAATCCTGAATAATTTTCCTCTTTCACAGGAAAAAATTTCTCTGATTTGCAGTAGGATATTGAGTATGTACCATTCTGAACTGATGAAAGAGCCTTCATGTCTTCTGGGTTAGCTACGTGATCTGTGATGCAACTTAAATGTGTCATGTCACTTTTCCTTGTGTACACTATTTGTCGCACCATTTGTCTTACCTTTGTTTTTTCGTCTGTCACTAAGAGCAGGCTAATTGTTCCTGAAGAATAAAAATAACTTATCTCAGCTGGTCTACCAGGGCCCTTTTAACGTTTGTAGGGAGGCCGTTGGCCCGTCAGCCCCTTGCTTGTTGGATCAAACCAGATAAAATTGTTGATTTTAAAATTGCCACCAGTAAATCCAGGAGACCAGCTCACAGTTGTCCTCCGAAGACAGTAGGTGAGGAGCACTCTGGTGTGCATTTCTCCTCGGACTGACAGTCTACAATGGTGGAGATGTAATCCTGCTGCTGCCCAAAGCCACGTGCATTCACAGCGTTGGAAACCTGGGTCATCAGCCTTTGACCTGACCAGTGGTACATGTTTATGCTTGCAGAACTATTTGCCTCAGCGGAGTTTTTCAGGTAAATGCTAGTTAACAGGAATTAAAATTGTCAGATTGAGACTCCTAAAGTCCTTAATTGAAGCAAGGAATGATTTTGCAATCTCTCTCCCTTTTTTTTCTGTCTGTTTGTTAGTTTGTTTGTTTGTTTGTTTGCAATATACTTACTCGCTTTGGGGCAATTCTGCCACTTAAAATTTTGTTATCTTACGCATTGTCAAATATTAACTGGCTGAGGATACCTATAAGGAACCTGTTGCCTTGAAATCCCCAAATTTCCACCCATTCCTTCATTACCTGAGCATGTGCATTTTTCCATGTCTGAGTGTATAGTCTTTCTGGTATTCTGTAAGAGAATGTAAAAGAAAAATTTTCATGTAAAACTTGTTGCTTTAGCATTCTCTGATAGCTCTAAGCATGCGTGCTTTGTTGCAGCCTAATGTAAAGTGTTTGAAACAGCTTTACAAGCACAAATTGTTTTTCTTGCAATTGTCTAAGAAACATAGTAGTCTTCCGTGAATAATAAATAAAAAGACTATATAATATGCAGAGAAATGTAATGAAAAGAGCTTCTTTGCTTAGAGAAACCTTTTGGGCAGTTCAGATTGTTTTTAAAGCAAGTTGTGTAGCTCAGCAATTGCATTACCCAGTTAGGGGTGCCTGTGTCCATCTCGGTATGCTGACAACAGAAAAACTGCTCCTGCTTGCAGTGTGCTGTCTTTAGTGAGGCGTTTTCCTCCAGTTCCTTTATTTCACAATATTTACGCATCTTTCTTTCCTCCCAGGCACTTCAGTTTGTGGTAAAAATAATTTTGTATCTCCGGGTTGCTTTTCACAACAATTAGTTCTCCGGTAGTACCTAAAACGATGCTTGTTTGCTAATTCCAGTGGTGTCTGAAGGAGGCAAGAATGGCCTTCCGAGCTGTTAGACTTTGAAATGAAATAGTAAATCAACTGCTGATAAGACATATATATCATATTAAACACAGGGAATCCACCAGAAAATCATTACACTAAAAAGCGACATTTTTGATTGATTAAAATGGTATGGGCTGGATAGTGTTAAATCACGGTGAGTGATGTGACATTACGATTTTACATATCATATTTCTGTCAAGACAATGAAGGTAAAAGGCATTGTCATCAGACGATAACGGACAATAAGAGGAATCCTGATGTTAGATTTATTACTTGGTTTAGATTTAGAAAGAAGTAATTCTTGTCTTGTGCCACTTATCAAATGACTGTAAATTTAGTGATGATGTAAAATTCGAAGGCAGAGCCACTTACAGTTTTGACAAAGTGCCAGCTATAAAGTATTTACTGTTCTCAGTGGTTCTGCCTTGCACACTTAAATATTTATCAGAAACATGAACTCTTCTGATAAATGTTTCTGATCTTTGCTGTGGATTTTTTTTTAACATTTAGATTTTTCATCAGAAACTGATCTCCCATATTTCACAACAGCAGCAATCTTTTGCTCTCTTTTAAATTAAAAGGACAAAAATACATTATTTTCCATATAGCACTTTCTCAGCATATTTATTTCTTAGAATATGAAGTGCATAATATTTACAAGACCGCGTTCCTTTCGCTTTTGATGACCGTTTACAGAGATAATTGGTGTCACGAATGCTAAGGACAGTCATAACTCACGTGTGCTTTCCGAAGCAGCAGTCACAGAGCTTCGTCGCTGCTCGTGTTCACCTATTTCATCCCGCTGACAAGTTAAACTTTTTCTCGTATTATTACTGTGTTTACTGTCTATTTTTGTGGCTGAAAGACTACTCTAACACCCATGTTAGTCACCTGTGGCTCTTGTCCTCTACCGAACTGCCTGCCCCAAGGAGCCTGCAAAGCAAGAAGAGACGTAGTAGGCAGGTGATGGTTGCGTGAGTCCGACGGAGCCCCTCCAGGCTTCACTTGCTTTTTAATTTGATTATGGTGGAGTTAGCTGAGTGGGGCAAGGTGAAAACGACCCGGCTGGTGAGCATCACTGCAGACCTCCAGTCGGAGGTGGAAATGCGTAAGAGGAAGCAGGGGCAAAAGCCCCGCAGATGTTGCGGGGAACGTTTGCCGTCACACCTGCCTTCTCCT
This sequence comes from Ibidorhyncha struthersii, assembly GCA_013398815.1. NCBI lineage: Eukaryota > Metazoa > Chordata > Aves > Charadriiformes > Charadriidae > Ibidorhyncha > Ibidorhyncha struthersii. Next base: position 13,673 of record VZSZ01010442.1, read on the forward strand.
CTGCTGCTGAGAATAACGCCGTGCATTCAGTTAGGCTAACTCCCAAACTAGTTCGCGGTACGTATGAAAGCAAAGGCCTAATTTTGGCTTCATTGTGGCTGCAATCCCCCCACCCCACCCCGCCCCTCCCGTTCAAGATTTCATTACTGGTTTAGCGCAGGATATTAGTGACCGACCATTGCCTTTTATACCAAATGACTACAAAAGTACTTAGCTGCAGAGGATTAATTTTTTTTTTTCCTTTTTTTTTTTTCCCCCCTTCACATTCATGGTCAGGGAATGTGAGACTGACTTACATTAAATTTCCCATGCCATTTGGCTTTCTGAGGCCTGTGCAGCAGAAATAAAAAAGTTTCCCTGGCCTGGCTGCATTTCGGATGAATAGATAAGGCTGGGTGCGGAGCAGAGATCTGTGACCCTCTGCAGCTTGCAGTCAGCCACTCCACAGCTTCTTTGACATCAAAGGTTGCAGATTGTTGTGGATGAATAGAGCCCTTGCAAATCACGTCTGCTAAACACAGAAGAGCTGGGTAGCCGTCATCTTAAAAAACTAAGAGTTTGTGAATTGGGGCAGATTATTAAGGCCTTCTTAAGGTACCTTGGCAGCCTAAATCCATGGAAACTCTACCCAAAAGTTAGCTCCTCTCTTACGGGCTTCTTTTCTCTCCTCGCACACCCAGTGGCCGCAGGCAGATATACGCTTCATCAAAAGGGAAAACAGTTAGGGCACCTCATAATTAAAACAACTGAGCTTTGCGATGTACAGAGTGCCAGATAAATATCCAAATTTCCCGTGGGAGCAGCAAAGTTTTAAAATGGCACCCGCACCTCCAGACATTTTTATTTTTGCAAGTACTTTTAGAGGGTTTGCGTTTTTCTGTAGGCGGCAGAAAATGGGAGGCTGGAAAGCTGTCGTTCCCTGGATATTTTCTTTTCCTCCTATGCAATCTGACTACTCTAAAAGCTCATTTGCCTTATTTGTTGCAAACTTTCTCCTAGATTGTTAGAGGCCTGTCTTTGGAGGGGTGTAACCAAGGCCTTTGTCATCCTGTAGCAAGAATTTAAAGGGTTTTGAGCGTCCCGGTGGCCTGCCTGTACTTTTCCTGTTCTGACATTCTGGATTTGTCCAGCACATTCATCCCATCATGAATGGGAATGAAGAAATTCACGAAGTTAAAAAAAAAAAAAGTTGTCTTTCCTATAACAGACTATTATGAAGCTATTTCTTCTATCCCTGACCTTTTTATGCAAAATCACGTGGAAAAAAAAATTAAAAATGAATCCACTGCTTTTACTACAATCAAAGCTAATTCTTCCAAAGCTTTAAATGGGGAAAAAGTTAGGTCTTTTGCTCTCTTAATTTTGCCCATTTTTGATTAGTAA
>VZSZ01010442.1:16246-34623 GCA_013398815.1 Ibidorhyncha struthersii
CATTTTATTTTAATATTTTATTTTATTTTATTTTTTATTTCTTTTTTTTTTTTTACCTTATTTTATTATCTTCTTCATTTTATTTTTTCATATATTCTCCACATTTCACTTCCCGTGCCTTCATGTATCTTTCCTATCTATACTTCCCATCATCAAAACTCACTTTCACTCACTTTTTATGCACATTTTCAGTATTTTAAAAGCCCCCTTCACTCTTTTCTACTTTTCTTTCTAACTCTCTCTTTTTTTTCCCATGTTCTGTTTCTGGATGCAAACATGACCTTCAGACTTTGGTTTTTTTAGCCAGATTCTCTTTTCTGTCATGTTCCTCTTCACTCTGTTGTGTTAAACATTTTACTCTGCCCACCTTTTTCCATGGTTCATCCAACTACAATCTCCCTTCCTCTTCCTTCCCCTTTACTTTTCTTTTCCTGTCTTACTCCTGTTTTGTGTTCCCTCTGGATGTCACCTTTACTCATTATTTTTTCTTACCTGTTTTGTCCCTTTATCCTTCTGTTTCGGTCAGCTGAACTCTCCCCATCCTTACTGCACATCTCTTTGAAAAAGTACATGTGTACTTTTGGACTCCTTATTTTTCTCATCAGTTTGGGGACAAGGGGAAAAGGATGTGCAATGTCAGACCACTGCCTGGACAACAATTTTTGCCACTGCAATCAGATCCCACTTTGGCTGCAGTTCGTTACTGAAAAGTTAGTACCTTGTGGCTTCCAGTAAAGGCAGGAGAATGATGTCTTACAACCCAGATGGTGAATTCAGTCTCCTTTGCTAACTGACTTGCTTTGTAAGTTGATTCTGTTTTTCTCTCAAAGACTTTATTATTCCTCATTGTTAACTGTGGAGTCTATACATGAACATACACCACACATGCACTGGATGCCTTTATTCAATTTAGGCGGTTGGAACTGAATAATCAGTAGGCATCAGAACGAACGTACGGCACACAGACAGGTGATAAGGGCAGTGACGTCCCGTTATGAGTGAGAAAATGCTTCTTTGAAAGGTTTCATAACACTCCCCCAGCACTGATCAGTTTTGAGCCTCGTTTGAGACGTATAAAGTACTTCCAAAAGACCGAGGCCTGGGAGCTGAAATTTCAAACTCAAACGGAAGGTAACAGCGTGTGGGTAAATAGAAAACTTGGCTTTACCGCCTCTTACACATCTTCTAACGGCCTCTTCCCTTGCTGACAACTTTCTGTGCCGCACATGCTAACTAGTTTTCTTTCAAGCTGATTAATCAATGCTATAATCACTCACCTAAACTAATAAAAATTTATTTCTGATGTCTGCCCAGCATGGATTTTACTGTTCCTTACAATGTCTGATAGTGAAATTTCAAGCTTGAAATCTTGCGTATTCTTTCCAAACATACCGAATCTTTAGGCCAAATCCTCTACAACCTTGGTTATTGTGTCTTTAGACCACCATCGCTGCAATAGCACTAATATCTGCATATTTATAACCTCGCATGGAAGAGTTTGGATGTAATATTCTATGACTACCGGCACTTCACTGAATTTTTCATTTTAACTATTTGTTCATTATTAATTGGGGTTGCTGATTAGCCTCTAGCACACGGCATTGTTTTTGCTCACCCGCCAGACAGCCGATGAGACAATGAAAGATAATGTGTACAAATCATACAGCTGCGCTCGTAGAGCGGGTGAGTGGGTTGCGACACATAAGGGTACAGCTCCATTCCCATCCCATTCGAGGACCTCATGGGTGAACACCTCCTTCTCTTCCTTTGTCCTGCCCCTCGGTGAAAAGCATTGCAGCTCTTCGGCTTCGTGTTATTCATGTAAGTGTTTTTAACTCAAAGGAGAAGGGTTTTTGTTGGCATTTCCAGAGCGTATCAGAAGAGCTTTGTTAGGATGGGAACGGTGGACCAGACAGAAGGTAGAATCGGCAGTACCAGAGTACGAACTGTAGCATGGAATAAATTGCCCTCTCAAGCCTAAATAGATGGTGTTAAGCTTGCATCCCCAAACCCAAGGTTTTTTCTCCTTCCAGCAACCTTTCCCTTTATGTTTATTATGTTTGCTCTTGACACTTTTATAAAACATTTAAACATTAACTTTTGAGTCCTGGCAAGGCGCCCTGCCGCTATTGGAGCAGCTCTGTCTTCTGGGTGGGTTGCCCCTGAGGTTCAGCGGTACAGCTGCGACAGGCATTCTGCCATCGAGCTCTGGTTTTGGACACTGTAGCAGCAACCCCACGCCGAGTACTACTGCGTGGCGAACGGTATACGCGCCCAGCTGAACGAAAAATGAAATTAAGGTTCTGTTTTTTAAGTGTTTCTGATTAGCGCAGTGGGGTAGTCCAAAGAGCCCCAAAGGCAGAATCGCCAGCGAAGTAAATCTATCTTAATTAATATATTGCAGGTACACCAAGTGTAAATTTGGATTACACTGGAAGCGTACTTTTCGATGCACTAGACTCATAAAACGCTAATGGGACTGTGCAGGGGCTGGCACATTCCCGCTCGCTGCTCTCTCTCTTTGCTCAGCAGGCTGCTAGCCACCCGTAATTAAGGCAAATAAACTCTACTTTCTCTGGCGTGGTCTTAAGAGTGTTTGTTGTTGCTAAAGCAGCATGGTGTGGTTCAGTGGGACCAGCAGAGAAGCAAGATCAGGCACCGAAAGGCACAAGGGTGTAAGACATGGCTTACCCTTAGCTCAGGACACCTCGCCGTGCAAGTACGGGGTAAACTCAGAAAAGAGGTCAAAAGGAGAGGCCAAGACTCCTCCAGCTGCAAAACAGCCACTTTTTCTTCTTTCTCTCTTTCCTCCCCCCATCTTTTTCTTTCTCTCTCTCCCCNNCGTGAACCCTTGATGTGCAGGGTAAAGCCGGGGACAGGTAGAGCTTCCACCCTCTCATGCAGCGGGGAGCCGAGCCGCTGCGGGCACCCCCTCCCGCAGCCCCGCGCCGCTGGCCGCGCGGGCAATAAAAAATAATATGTTCCTGGTCAAAAGTAATTAGGGCAACTTAAAGAAGCGCTTATATTAATGGACTAGACGTAACTTCACCGTCGTGGCTCGGTATTTCTCAATTCAGCTTGGTAAGGCTGCAGGTGTTAAAGAGCTGTTGAATGGTGGTGTCCGTGCAATTCTGGCAGGTAGCAAAAATCATCCGGCAGCTCGTAAAAGTGAAAATAGGAACACGCAATTAAAAATATAAAATGCTAATGTTGTTCTTCTACTCCTGGCATTACATCACCGGTGTCCGAGTCTGCTGGGCTGATAGCACAAGCAGATAGTATTAGGCATAAGCCGATGGCTAGGTTTGAAAATGCAGGATTGTGGTGCCGTTTATCAGTTTAAGAAAATATATTCTATTTTTTAATAGAATTTGTTAAAAAAATATTAGACTGAAGGACAGAAAGAAAGAAATATCCACTTTAGAGGCCAAATGCAAAAAAAAAAAATAAAAAATCTACTTTGCATCCCCAGTGATTCTAGCACAGAGGGGAAAAAAAGGTGACTCAAAACGGAGCATTTTTCCTTCTTTCTTTTTCTGGTGAGTTTTAACATGCAGGTTGAGTGGTCAATTTTTGCACTCAATTGGAGGTGAGGTTAATCATAAGCCAGGCTTATTTATGGTTTTGTAATACCAGCTTTATTCACTGGCTCTGCTTACATTTTTTAAGACCTGTTTATTTAATATTTAACACATAATTAAGGAAAATTAATTCTCATTAGTTATGTATTAATGAGGAATACATAAGAACCAGTGTAACATTTATATGGTGTTTGGTGCATGCGTATCCTGAAAGGCAGGAATGCAACCAGTTCTCAAAATTGGGGAGTAGATTCTCTGAAAGTCTTCTACCGGGTGTGTTTTTAATCATCACACCAATCAACATTTCACTTTCAGAAACGGAACTGGGAATATAACGCAGATATACTCACACATTTTACAAATTTATTATATTTCCCTTTCATTTTCCTAACTTCATGTTTGTTTATCGAAGCAGCTTTATTTCATCACGTAAGCGTCCCAGCTATGCATATCATCTGTTCACGAGAAAAGAAAGGTGTAATTGCCTTTCATATGAACATAACGTAATCCTTCACTTTCTGCTAAATACGCGTGATATGTAAGTTAAATCCGGCAGCAAAAGTACAACCCTGACCTAGACCCTGTGAGGAAAAGGCAAATTCTGAGAGATAAGCCTGGCAGTGTCCTCTGAACCCCAGCAGACGTCAGCTCAAATGCTATGTAATCAAAATACGTTCTGCTTCTAGGGGTGGGCAAACAAAACACCGAAATTTGCTGAACAGCATGAACATCAGCAGTACTGGGCAATCTCAATTAGAAAGCATTTGGTTACTGGGTATCTGCAAGCGCACGTGCCAAAGGAAGGTTACGGGAAGTTTTCAAGTCCCGTGAATCTCGCTGGAAATTAACAGGGGAAAAATCATTATTTTTCTGGTATCAAGAAGCTAGAAATTGCCATAAATTCTAGTGCCTCCTATGATAGTCTGTTTGGAGTAGAAGAGGGGGGATTAGGCAGAGAAACCTTGCTGGCTTTTCTCATTGTTGATTGAATTGTTAGCACAGGAAGAAAGGAAGAGAAAAACATATGCCTCAGTAGTACATAGTTTGCAGTAAAAATTGATGCTTTCATTCTTCTCTGAGAGTCCGTTCAAGCTGTGATGTTGCTGCCGAACCTACTTTTCTGTAATTTTAGACATTTAGCACATCTTTCTTTTTAAAGAAATTTCAGAAGCAATAAGCAAAGCTGTAAATAAGACTCGCATCGCATTTGCAGTAGATCGAGTACCTGCTGCAGATCAAGTAGGTGTACGGGCAAATGATTTGCCTTCAGAAGCCTTTTTGGTTATTCACTCATGCCTTTGTATGATTGACATGTGCAAACTAGGCTCATAACTGTACAATTACATTTTTGCAAAGCTGTCTTCTGTTTCTCCCTCTTCTGTGGTTTGGAAGTTAGGGCTTGACGCTACTGTTAGTTACACTTCAAAAAGACAGGTTTTCTCTTGTTCTGCTTTACAAAGTGTATAACAGAGCGGCGACAAAATACTTCCTCGTACGGTTAGTCTTGTTCTGGTGGTCTTTTGTCTCTCCCCAGCAATCTTCCACATCCTTCCCTTGTCAACTCCTTTTCCATTATTTCTTCTATTGCATGAACGTGACCTTGTCTGGAGCTATTCAGAAAGGAATGTGGTCCCTCCCTTGTCTATTATCTCTATACCAGTGATGATGCTGGACGGGATGAGTGGGAGTAGGTTAAATGGAGGAGGCTAAAAAAATAATGAAGTGCCACAGCACTTTTCGAGATTCTGGAATTTTAGACTGAAAAAAAAAAAAAAAAGAAAGGGGCAAAGTGATGTTCATACCTCCCTTTTTATATTTTGGAAGAAAAATTTAAGCCATCAGCAGCTAGAAAGGTAATGCGGAAAGGAGGTGATGAGGAATAGAACTGATTAAGGCCTGAGTAGACAAAAACGAGTGTCACTGCTGCCTAAAGTGCTCATCCTTCCAAACCTTCCCATTCAATCAGCAGAGGAGACAGAACTATAGATAACCTCGGTAATAACATCTGTTCAGGATGGATATCAAAGAATATTAACTGGAGGAGCTGTGAATGCTAAAATAGCTGAGTCCTGCTGGAGGAATGCCAACAAATGATAATGTGGCAGGCTCTCCAAGAATTAATATTCTTCAGGCACTAAGCTGTCCTTGTCTTGTGTATCAGGTCTGGTGGCTAAGATGCTATATCTCCCAACGCAAGACTGCATCTAGCAGATAGCACGTATGTGGCCAGAGAGGTCAAATAATCATTTTCTGTGTCTTCTCGTCAACTTGCTTTCTCTCCTGGACATGGCAATTAAATAATTTCCTATCTCAGAAGTGAATATTTTAATGTTAATTCACTCAGTTAAAAGAGGCGATTTTTAACACAATTTGAGCACGGTATTTTGGTTACAAACTGGAACGATGCCAATGATGTGACACATTTTCTAATCGTGAGCAAAGGAAACAACTGCTATTTAACTCTACCATTATGAAAATTTTACTAAAATTTTGGGCTGTTACTAGAATTCACTTCCTCTGAAATTAATATAGTGGAATTGACAAAGTTATGATGATCTTAGGCAATGTTACAAAAACTCTGGAAAATTGTTCTGAGCAAAGTGAGTGATGGACTACTTTTTAGAGCATAAAACTGGGAATCGTATGCTTGACTTCTGACTCACTCACTCTCTCACTACTTTACAAAAGTCATTAAAACATTATACAACAAGTCACCGAGCCTAGATTTCTCTAGCAAGGCAAATGTGTACTGACTAGAGCTAAACAGACACTGGAATTCTTATCCTCTGGAAATTAAAAATAGTACCGTTCAGAACTGCAACAAAAATGACATTTTGAAATTTTCCATGTAATGAAAATTCTGACATTTTGCTTAGAGAAGGTCAGAGTGACATTTCATTTTGAAATACTGAGAGCATTTCTGAGGCTTCTTGGGTCATCTCCAATCACCTGCCAGGTAGACACCCGAGGATTTGGGGGTCCCATGTAGCGTGATGCTCCTGGGGTGCTGTGGGGCAAAGAGCTCGGACGCGTGGTGTCTGCAGCAGCCTGCCTGACGGGTTGCCACCAGGCCAGATGGACGGGCTGGCGGGACGCCAGGCAGATACTTCTGAGTTTTACTGGGGTTTAGCAACAACCAACATGTTCTCACCAAACATCTCGATTTTGATAAATTCCTATTTTAGAAAATCAGAAATAAATCCCTGAAGGCTTATGTTAGTAAAGTACTTTTGAGTAAACAGTCTTGTAAAGTAGCTAAAGATCCTTATTCTTTCTCATTTCCTGATAACGTTAAACGTTATAGAACATGACATTGCTTTTTTAAGACAAATAGAGAAGTATGAGTTTCATCTTTTTTTTTTTTTCTTTTAAACTTTAAGGTGATTTTACATTGGCTCAGTCATTCTGTGGATGAATTCATTTCTCTTGGGCCCTCCATTAAGTGTCTGTTGCCTTACCCTTTAGTTTCCTCTTTTTTTTTTTTTTTCCAGTTGTGGCATACAGTATATTTGGGATAATTCCAGAGGTTTAAGAGCCTCTCTTCCCATCTGCTTTCTTGAAACCGTGCAGTCTGAATTGGTACTGCCATCTGGGTAGGAATATGATCTTCTCATGGAATGGAATAATTTTATGTAAACTACAGTGAATACATTATATGAATGGGAGACAGAGATGTCAATGAAAATCTAGCCCCACCCTTCGATGGGAGAAATCTTTCCCTGGCTGGAGCAGCTAAACCAATTCCCATTTAAGTTGTTGGGCATTAAATCAAGCTCTTCCAGCAAGATGCACTTTCACTTAGAGTCCTGGAAACTGCAAAATGGGAGTTACAAGGTCTCAAGGACTGCAAACATGATCTATTTATGGTGGACCTGTACATGCAGCATCTCATCAGAAGTAACATGGGAGTTTCTAGGTGTTACATCTGCTCCAGGATGTTGGTGTCAAAATCCTGATACTGTTATCCTGTAGAATTCAATTCTGATAGGAAGCAGAGGTTTCCTGCCCTTTTTGTAGCTCTAGGAAATTGTGGTGGAGAAGACTAGCAGAATATCCATGCTCTGCCCTCAGCAGCAGTCCCAGGAAACTTCATGCCCACATTTTTTTTGTTGTGTTCTTACACATCCTTCCTCCCGGGTAAGGAACTGTGGATACAGGGCATGCCTGATCCCTAGGGTACTTGATACTTCTCTTTCTACCGCAATGATGTGCCTAACATTTCCAAGAATCGAGCTACGTTAAGACCATGACTGAAGGTGAAATATATGGAAATAAACACTGGTCCTGGCCCAGCCCTTTGATAGCCCATGAGACTGATTTCAGTGTACCTAATTTACACAACCATACAACAGCTAAACTCCACCTGGAGAACCAGATATCTTTGTGAACTTACTTCCATTCTCCAACTTCCATATTTTTTGGGGTGAAATTAATGCTAATAAAGTTCTTTTATGTTATTTGAGCAAAAAGCATTATAACATAGATAACCTTCAGAGAAGAGCTCAAGAGAAAACCAAAACTTTAGTTTTCTGCTGAAGAAAAATGTGTATATTATCTATATACATTCTAATACTGTCCTTGTTTTGATCTGTTGCTTGAACATTTTCACAATTCTTTGCTATTTAATATAGATAACAACTGCTACATAAAATTAGGTTTATTGTTGTGAAGTATTGACAATAGTTTATCTTGATTATCCTGGTTTGGCAAGTAATAGTCTCTACTGGCTAAGGACTGCAAAGTCACCCAAATAATCTTATTTAGTTTTTTTTTTTTTATCTCTAAGGACATGTAACTCAATGGAGATCTGCAGTAAGTTTGCAGGTTGTGGTTTTGCTGTCTTCACAGAATATCCTTCAAGAAGTTCTGCATCACGAGTGCAGAAATTTAAAGGAGTTGCAAAGAGTTGTGTCCTAAAAAATTTGCTTTCTTTTAATTACAGTAAACAATTAGCTTTATCTAAATTAATTGAATAATAAGAATTAAAAATAAACCATAGAGAAGCAGCAAGATAGATACAACAAAAATATTAACAGAGGAAAATGAGGGATGGTGGGGAGACAACACCCATTTACCCCTGCCAATCATTTCAAAATATTAATTTGTACTGGCCTTTTATATCTTCAAAATGAAATTAGTAGCACTTACCCGGAGAACTGAGGGAGAACTCGGCTCTCATTACCAAAAGCCAAAGTGGCTTCGTATGCATTTGTGCATCAGTGTCTACCTGAGAGAGATGTGAGAATGCTTCTGGAGACATAATATAGTCACTTTGTTTCCTGCCACTGCACCTGGAAGTGCACTGGGCTATTCTGCAGCAAAAAATAAATCAAGCAAACAAATGTGAAAAATCCCACTGCCTTTTTCAGAGGAGCCTCACTGATTAGTTTTAGGTATCTCTGAAGCAAGGAGATCTTGCACAAACATTACCTCATCATGCCTATGGGCTCTCTATTCATGTAGAATAAGGTAAAACAAGAAAACAGAACAATTTACAGCACAGGAATTGATTTCCAGAACTGCACGAGTGCATTCCTTTGTGCTTCCTGGGGAAATGGTGAGGAGTTTCCTTTGGTAACTCAAAGACCCGTGTGTCGGCTGCTTTGATAGCACCACTGACTTCAGTGAATCGGGATCCGCGGAAACCTCAGCTCTCTTTCAACTCCTTTGAGCTGCAGAAACCTGTTGGGTAGTTCTGCTGGAGCACATTTGCTCTATGATATCTGCGAAAGCTATTTACAGCGATGAGGGAAATTACAGCTGGTGACTAGAAGAGGTTTGAAGGAGAAAGTGTCTGTTGATCCATATATATATATATATATTCTTCTTCCATTCTCACAGAGGAGGTGACTTTCTGACCAGGAACGGGAGCAGCTGTTCCCAGTCCACTGACAGCATGGGAAGCGCAGCCTTGCGAGGGTACCCACGCTGCCTGGAGGGGGTCTTCAGAGCTGGCTGGCTTCGAGCTGAGCATCTGCCCCAAGAGTCACGAAAGCTGGAAGCTGTAGTCTGCTTCTCACTTAGAAACCCCGTGAATCGTTCATCAGCCTTCCTTTAGTCAAGCAACACTCTTATACTCCAGAGAATTTAAATAAGAATTTTAAAGTCCCGGCTGCTTAGTAAACTTGTTAAACCCTCCTGTGAGGGGTGTGAGGGCGGTTGATGGAAGAGTGGGGAATAGGACGCCTCGGTTGCTCCTTGAGATTGTCATAATTTATAGGCAGTACAGAATGAGCTCATCATTTCAAAGTTTGAATAGGGTAAATTCTACAAGTTTCAGCTTAATGGCTTTGAACACGAGATACAGTAGATGGTGAACCATGGAGGTGTGTGCTTTGTGGTGTGATGGCTACCCAAAACCATGCACTCTTGGAATCCATTATGGGGCTTCAACAAAAAAATAATAATAAGCGGGCAGATGTACAACAGAACCACTTCTGAGTTTCTCTCTTCTCTTCTGCTTGTAATCATGCCTTAGAGGGATTAGGAATTAAAAAAATATGGCTGGATGGTCACCTCAAATTAATTTTCCTCTTTATGAGTGTTTTCTGAAAATAATGGTTCTGTTTTACTGTCTTTGAAGAAATCACAATGTAGAGAAGATTTTACTGGAGGTAGTTGAAGTCAATCTGACCTTCTGGTGAAGGAGTTTTGTGATTGAAGACTGGCTGGCTGTTCCTGGAGTGCCCAGGGAGTGTAATATGGGACAGTTTCCATGTGTTCTCACTACTAATGTTCAGTAACTAACTTGGCAGAAAATGACACAATTGTTCACTTGTCATTGGACACACTAAACGCCCAGCAAGCGAGTACCGATATAGATTCAGTAGAGATTATTAGAGCTGCTGTTTTAGCAATGCTTGTTATTCTGATGGCAAAAGTAAATGTAAGTACCTTCAGTGCTCAGACATTGCTAGTGGTCCAAGGACTTTGATTTGCTCTCTATGCCAGCCTAGAAAGGGTCAGATTTATTAGGAATAGGAGTAAAATAAAAATGTGGAAGAGGGAAAGGAAAGTGTATGAAATCCAAATGCCTATCATTCAAATTATTTTGACAATAACCCAAACTGGGCAGAGGATACACAGAAGAAAAGACTTCCTTACACAGAGGAGCTGATTTCTTGCAGAGAAGATTACGTGATTCCTGGAAGGTTTGAATTATGATAATTCACCATCAGACAAAATACCTGAAGTTCTTTTTAATGTTAGAAAGAATTCTGCACAAAAGCTTAAAACTTAAAATGGAAGAAATTTGCCTTCTGTTTCCAAGATAAGAATGTTCCTGAAAAGCTTCTCATATATTTATTAGCAGAGAGTTCACAGATGGCTTCCCTAGCAGTTCACTTTGCAGACACACATTGCTGACTTCATGAGCTAATAGAAAGAAAACCCTTTTTCTGCATGCCTAGTCCGTAGTGGCTAGATTTATTAGAGAATGATGCACATAATCCCCATATATAAAGCAGTCAAGAGATATTTTCTGCAAGCTGAAGTGCCTCACATGCTTTTTCTTTTCTTTTTTTTTTTTTTTTTTTTTTTTTTTTTTCTTTTTTCTTTTCAACCATAGGCTAGTAGCTTTGGCTTACAAAATTACCACTTTGTGTTCTAGTTCTTGCGATTAATTTATTCCAGAACGGGTAAAATGCAGGGTGCTGATGTGTATTTTTCTTTCCAGTTCTTCAGCGAATGAATGTTCTCTTCCCAACATCAGAAGCTATGGTCTCAGGAAAGATGTTCCCCATTGCACTGGGAGAAGTAAATACTAGAGTACATGATTTAATTTGTCCTACTTCCCTGTTTTTCTGAAAAAAAACAGAGGCATCCACGCTGTATTTTATGGCCAGATCATCAACTAGAATAAATCCGCATAACTCTGGTGACTTAACATGATTTCAGATGACGTAAGTGGTAGTCCACAAAACAAACAGAAACTGGCTTTGCTGCACATCAATTCTACAATACTAAAAGAAAATAAATGGTGCAGAGGGTAACGTGCTGATGAGGAGGCAAAGGAAAGGCCTGTAAGTTTGCATGGTCACCTTAGGAGCTATCAGACACGTCTGCAAAACAAGTTTTTGAGTAGTATGAGCTTTTCACTTTAATTGGAGCTATTATTTGCTGACAAAAGTTTTGCTAATGAAGGAAGGGAAAAAGGTGTGATGCACAGCATCAGAAGGAGATAAGGATCTTCATAAAAGATGGCATAGAAGGACAGAAGCATAATTAAGCTGGACTGACTGTGGAGGTCATGATAGAATAACAGGTATCAAAGGATGCAAAAGCAGAGAAGCGTTGGCATGGTGACTGGGAGGCACTTTAGTATTAAATATAGTACACTTTGGATGAAAGCATAGAATAGCAGACTGATCACAAACAGTGCTAGATTTTCAGTGATTCACATTACCAAAACACAAATGAAAATTTGGTCTTCTGCAGTGCTAAATCAAAACTTTATTTTCAGCTAGATATAACTTTTTTTTAAATTTTATAGGTTTTGAGGCTAGCGGCCACTACTGTTACCTGCTGAATATCATAGGGCATTACTTATCCCCAGGTTACTCTTATTGGTTTCACTTACAGTCTTTTGAAAAGTAGATTCCTGTTTTCTTTTAACCCATCATATTCTTCTGGTTGTTATTATTGTATTATTGTGCCTAGTTAGAAGATGTTGTGCTCCATCCTCAAATTTGGATGGCATTTCAGTGATCTCTGAAGATCAGGGAACAGTTACATAAAAAACCTGCCTTTACCTACACATGGTTTACATCATGTTTTTGTTGTTTCTGAATTATTTTGAAAATAGTTGTTTATAGCTCTAGGTACTTTGAAAGCTTTGTTTTCTTAAAGCATGTGAATGATAAAATAGAGACCTGTTCATCCATCTGTGAACCATAAAAGAAATAATTGGCAAAGTGATCAAATTTCTGTCTTGCCTGATATCAGTTCTGAATGGTCTTTACTGAAAGTCTGGTTGGGTGGCAAAGCTTGTGATGTGTTCTCCGCACCAAATTATTTTTTTCAAACCAGGACAGCCTTGTTAATCAAGTTTGGGACTCCATTTTAAGTGAGTGGGCACCCTAACACCCAGGTGTCCACTGACTATCATTGCAGTAAAGTTCAGCTACAGAACTTTTAGTCTTATTCAGGCAGAGGTTGAGATCTTTGTGTGTGTTATTGACACTTAATCTGTATTTGCATGCTGATGAGTTAGGCTGCAGCTGACTTTCATTCTTATAGATGAAACAAAATGCATAGGCTCTGCAGGTTTAGCAGCGTGTTACACGTGCACCCAGAGGAATCCCATTGCAGTTGACTCCCTAGAACCACAGAGCTTTGCTGAAAACTCAGACTATCAAGCTTTTACCTCTGGAGGTCCCATAAGAGTGGTATTTCAGTGTAAATTGCTGCTGTCATTTTTCATTTTCCTTCTGGACAGCCAGAAATATTTCTATGTTACATTTACAAAAGCTTATAACCTTCATAATTTTATTTTCCTTGTCCATGTACATCTGTGTTTCTGTACATGTACATCAATAAAAAATCTGTCCAAATAGCTGTTTGGTCCCTTTTTCACACTGGTGTTCTTTATCAGGACTATCTCTTGAGGATTCTAAGTGATACTCATTGAACCAAATCTGTGGCAGAGATGGTGTAACTAGCATCAGGTCAGTTTACGTTTGAAAGACAGCTGCTTTGTTGCAAACTTACAAATTATTATCAAGGCCTTGTGCTTAGCTTCCAAACTCAGCTGGGCTGTCTCTAGGTCCTCTTTTTGTGCCTAGTTTCTCCTTCTTAGCTTTTGGCTTGCTTTGCTGAGTTTGGTTAAACCTGTAACTTCCATTATATAAATATTAAAGTACATTTAACTTTCAAATAATTTCCATTGTGATGTTTCCTCAAAAAAAACCCACAAACCTCTGGTGCAATCTTCTCTTTCTTTTTTTCTTTTAAAGCAGGCTTTTTTTTTTCCCCTCCTTTAACATGCAGATGTTGTTTTTCTTACCATATCATGTGTGATAATGACATTTTCAGCTCTAGAGTACACAAGTGTGGGGGTTATACAGTGTGTTCACATTTGATAGGGAAGAGAATTACGTGTAAATGAAGTATTGTACAATTGATTTTCCCTCTGTGTCCGGGTATTCTTCCTTCTTTTTAAAGCTAACTTACTCTGTGACGCTAGGCCAATTTGTAGGCACAAAACCTGACAGCAGTAGGCTTTAATATAGTAATAAGGACCTATCTATACATACCCTGTACGTATCTAAATAGATGGATAGATTAAGTATCTGTCTGTGTAGCTAATCTATCTAGATAGACAAGAGGTGAAGAAGTTTTAGTCCTTTTTTACATTTGTAACCATGAGATAGTTGTTTTCTTACAAGTTTATGGGATAATTCAAGTTGGAAGGGATCTTAAGAATTTATCTAGACTAAACTCCTGTTCAAAAAGGCAGTTGTAGGGTCAAAATTATTTGGGACTTTATCTAGTCACGTCTTGAAGACCTCCAAGGGTGGAAACCTCACAGCCTCTCTGGGACACCTGTTCCACTGATTGACTGTCCTCATGATATTTCCTTATAGCCAGTTGGAACCTCTCTTGCTTCAAGTTATATCCATTGCTTCTCAGCCTCCTGCCATGGACCATTCCATGACAGACTCCATGATTCCTCCGATAACCTCCGTAGAGGTACTGGAACATCGCTATTAGGCTCTTCTAGGCCCACACTCTTCTCCAGGCTCAACAGGCCCAGTTCCCTCAGTCTGTGCTCATAGACCATGTGCTCCATCCAGCCCCTGACTATCTTGGTGGTCCTCCACTGAATGCACTCCACTTTAATCAATGTTATTCTTTCATTGTGGAACACAAGGCTGGGTGTAATAATCCAGATGTGGCTTACTAAGTGCTGAGTAGCATGGAAACGGTAATTTCTTTGATCTATTGGCTATGCTGCTGTGAATACTGCCCAGGAGACAGTAGGCTTGCTTTGTTTCTGGGGCACACTGCTGACTTACGTTCAGCTTGCTGTTCACCAGGATCTCCAGATCCTTTTCAGAAGAGATGCTTGCCAGCCAGTCAATCCCCAGCCTGTACCGGTATAAGGGATTCCTCCTCTCTACGTGCAGGACTTTGCATATGTCCTTGCTGAATTTCATAGTGTTTCTGTAGGCTGTTAACGTCATCCTGTCTTAACTGTATCTGGGTGATGGCCTTGTCCTCAAGCTTACCTTCTGGTCCCACCAATTTGATGTCATCTGCAGCCTTGAAGAGAGCGCGGTCAGCGCACTGTATCCTCCAGGTCATTGATAAAGGTTGAACAGGACAGGTCTCCTTTTGTTACTAACATCCAGGTAGAATATAACCCATTAATGAACGCCCTCTGACCCTGATCATACAACCTACCGGTTTTCCATCTACCCAGACCATAACATCCTAGCTTGGAATGCAAAAATACTGTGGGAGACAGAGTTGAAAGCCTTTGAAAGCTGAAGTGAATGACATCTACAGCCCTCCTGTCATCCACGGATCCAGTCACTTTGTCATAGAAAGCAATCATGTTGGTCTGGTATGATTTATCCTTGCTAAATCCATACTGGTTGTTCCCAGTCACCTTATTTTCTGTAACAAGACCAAAAATATCAAGAGAATTTTCTCGGTGATTTTCCTGACTGACTGAGGCTGACTGACCCTGAAGGTCCCCTTTTTTGGCCTTTTTTGAAAATAACTGCGATGTTTGCCTATCTCCAGTTGTCAAGGATCTCCCCTGATGTCCGTCAGCTTTCAAAGATGATAAAGAGTGGCCTTGCAAGGACATCAGCCAGTTCTCTCCACTTTCTCTTAGAGGCATCCTTCCTAGACCTGTGGATTTGTATGGATCAAGTTCTCTCCAGTAGTCCCTGACTCGACGCTTATCCACTGCTCTTAGTTCTTCTCCTTGAACCCTGCCTCTAAGCATGGAGGCCTGGGAGACCTTGATGGTGATAACCGAGGCAAAGATTGAGTACCTTATCCTCATCTATGTCTCTTCTTGGAAATCACTCTACCCCCTCCAGCGATGTGCCCATTTTCCCTTATTCAGCTGTTTACTGCTGATTTACCAGTAGAAGCTCTGCTTCTTGCCTTTGACACTCCTTGCAAGTCTCCAGTTAAGCTGGGGTTTTCCAAGCAACATCCTAACACCATGTGTAGGTAATATTTCCAAATTTCTTCTTCGTAGGCAGTCCCTGCCTCGTCTTCCTGCGTGCTGCACCTTTGCACTGGAGTTCCATCATGAGTTACCCACCAAGCCAAGGCGCTCTCCTTGTTTGTCTACTTGTTTTCCAGTGTTGGGTTAGACCATTCATGCACTTGGCGACTGCTGTCCTTAAAGACCTACAGCATCCCTGAGCTCTTCTTCTTTCCTGTTCCCAGGACTGACACATCCAATAACACTGCTGACATTTCTTGTTGCAGACCCACGATGGGATTTGTGTTATGCCTTATTGAGCAACTGCCTTTTTGCTTGTTTACAACTGATTTCTTGTATTACTTGTTATGTGAATGTCAGGTTTTAAAATGTAATAATCACTTAACATCATTTGAACCTTAATATTCCCTGGCTGAGAAGGCACCAAAGCTACGTGCAAATAAAACGTGTTCGTGCTGCCTAATTCCTATCAGAGTTACGGCACTGTTCCACAGTGTCTCTGCTGGATGAACCAGAACTGGCACATCCATTGATTTCTACCAGCTGTTTTCTGCCAATTCCAGTTCCTGACAGGTAGCAAGCTGTGTAGCTGGCAGCAAAGAATCTCAAACAGTTCAAATATGCCCCAGGGAGGGCAATTGCTTACCCTAAGCCCATCAAGGAATCGCTATTATGCTTCACAAGATACATATACATTCGCCACATCTGTCTCCTATTATTTGTTCTCGGAACTGACAAAGGACTAAGATAAACATGTGCCTTTTTAATACTGCGCAAGAACAAGGTGCTTGTAAAAGACGAACGTTGTAGGCATCTCGGTGAATAATTCCATAATGAAACTTCTTTTGTATATCCCGTGAAATGTTTCTGTAGCTGAACTATACTAACTATAAAAGACCAAATCATCCATTTAAATACCAAGACAGCCTATTCAAGTACTTTAAATCTAAATTTGTTCATTTTCATCTGGTGCTTTGACAATCTCACAACACAGTACAAGCAGCCTTAATCTGGGGACCTGCTGCCTTCTTCAGCTCCTTTTTGATTTCTCTGAGAGCTCCCCTCACAAAGATTGAACCAACCAGAGGATGCTGTAAAATGCTTTCTGAAACATTAATGGATTTGCAGCAAGCCACCAGAGCCTGACAAGCTACCTCTCCTCAAATGAACCGCACAGCTGACCACGCTCGTGCTCCCGGCTCTTTTCAAATGGAAGGAGCTTTGCCTTTGCTTTTGCTTTTGCTTTTGTAATGAGGTAGAAGCATCCTCGTTATTAGTTAATGCAGGTGAGATAAGTGGTAAATTTTTAAGCCATGACAATGCGGCTGCTGGCCGTTCCCTGTCGTTCCTTGTGTCGCTTCAGGTAAAAGCGAGGTGATAAGCTCGGGAGATGTTTTCTGCCCATAGCTTCTTGGGAAGTGAATAGGAGATGAAGGATGAATCGTACTTTACAAAGTGAGCTTTATTAGGTAAAGCAGAGACATATTCTGGTGGAAATATTAATATGTCTCTGTGGGAGAGCTTATTTTGTTAGTAGTCTTACAGGTCTCAAAACCTGTCCAGTGAGCGCACTTTTAAGAACTTGACTCAGTTGACAGCCATTAGTATAAATTCCCGTTTCATCTCCAGCACAAAATTATGGTACGAGATCAGGCATTTGAACTAGAAATATGCAGGTGCCTTCTATCTAATAAGATGGTGCTGGATCTAGCAAGTCAATATCTGGTATTACGTAGAAAACAGACATTCACGAAGCTTCCTGTTGGCTTCATTTAGAGCTGTTCATTGTCAGAGGCCCAGCATTTGTAAGTAATGTGGATTTTTTTCTTTCTTTTTTTTTTTTTGCCTTTTTTTTTTGCATGGGTCGGTGATACTATTCTTGGCCTCTTACCTATTTTTATCNTCACTTTGTAACTGATTTGGAGTGACAGGGGTTTAGTGTAGCCCTGCAGTTACTGACCTGAAGCATTCATGATTCTGTGCCTTAAGCAAGAAGGAATAAATTATTCTACTACCTTTCACTGTCATTTTAAATCTGTAAAGGAACTGTGCAGTATAAAAACTTTAAGACTGTGATTCTATTGTTAACATATGATTTCTTTAAATGAGCTGTCAAAGATTAAAATAAGCCGTTGCCCAGTGCAAGTGTTGTTATTATTTTTTCAATCAGAAACCAATAAAACATTTTATAACGGGATTCTAAAGTGTATTTGTTAATTACAGTGATCATATAGTCTTTCAAATGCTAATGGTCTGACTCAAATTTCACTTTGTTTAGTTGTGTTAGAAGTTATGATTAAAGAATGGTATAGCTTTATAGTTGTTTTACTGCCATCTGTGTGCACCAGGCAATAACTATGTACAGATGGTTGTGATTCAGAGACAGGTTGCCACATGCAAAAAAAAGTATGTTTCAGTTATTTTAATAAGATTTATTGCAGCAGTCACAGTTAAATGCTTGAACCTTAATGATAATTGCTACTAATCCTTCAAGAAAAATGATTAGAGTTCAGTAAACCTGAAGGGACGGATTTTGCTGTAAACTTCAGAAATATCTCACTGCAAAGGTATGCTTCATGTTTTCATTTTGTATTTGCTTCCCCCCCCCC
>VZSZ01010442.1:43747-70248 GCA_013398815.1 Ibidorhyncha struthersii
ATACTCTAAAGGATAGGTTTATGAAGTAATTCATACTTATAAAGTAACCCAAGAGGCTTGAATACTCTCAATAAGCTTTGTGTATTGGTATGCATTATATTACACAAAGCATCCAAATCTTTTGGCTGTTACAACTGAAACACACATTCTGCTTCGACTATTTTTGTTTAAAATGTTTATGGGGCTTTCACTTTCTTCCCCTCCTCCCATCCCATTTCTCATTTATACTCTGTGCTTGAGGCTTCTTAAGGCAAGCTGAGAGAATAATCTGCTCACTTCTAATTAATTTCAATGGGAACTGTGTGGCTAAATCCCTTAGTTTGAAAATATCAACCAGTTTTCCACCTGCCCAGACTTTCCTCTGTAGTTAAAAAGACTTAATTTGTCTTTGCCCTAACCTTACACCTACTCTGTACTTGCGTAAGTAAATCCATAAGCCAAAGAGCAACAAAAAAACAAGCCCAATGGGACCTGAAGAGATTAAGATTTTTATGGGTAGAGTAAATGTTTTTGCAGTTTATGCATCTTATCTATGTGTGATTGCACTGCTTGACTTTTCTCTACAGCACTTCTATTCTGGAAATTACTAGCAGGAAATAAATGTCTTGGGCTTCTGACATGTTTGTAACAATCGAAGGAAGGTCAGAGAAGATTGTAATTTATTTAGATACTTTTAAAACAAACCAAGCACAATACAAAATATGGTCCACTTATGCAGAAATGCCAGCACAGTTAGTAAATTTTTTTCGGTCATTTTCATAATCATAGTGCTTTTCTTTTTCCTTTCCCCACCTTTTTTTTTTTTTTATTCCCCCCAGTTCAAGTCTAAAAAGAAAAAAGTATGTTTCTGGTCCATGCTTCTTCAACAATGGAGAAAGGCCATCAGCCATGGCAAGTGAAGTCCCCAGAAAACTCACAGTCTCGAGGAAAGTCTTTATCTGAGTGGCAGAAGTAGGGAAGGTTTTGCCTCAGCTTGGTAAGCTTTTCTGCTGTGTCATTTCTGGTATAAACCACTGTTATATCTTGAAACCGCCGCTCTGAGAAGACTCTTGCAGCTTGGAGCTAAGATTGTAATTTTCTCATCTGATGAATGGATTCATTTTTTTTTTCCTTTTATGGGGAAAAAATTTCAAAAGTGTCTGAGCAATGTAGAAGCCTAAATCCCATCGAATGTCACTTGGAATAAAATTATCAAAAGCTCTTTTATTCTTAGAGCTTATACTTGTCAGATGCACAATCTGCCATGGCTGTCACAAATCATCTCTTCTAGACCCATTTTCACTTCTAATTTCCTAATAGAAAAAAAGAGTAACTTAAAAGATCAGAGCAGCAGAATATAGTCCATCTTATTTAATGCAGGGGTAAGCCAGGTAGGAAATAGTGTGTTTTGCCAGGTAAACCGCACACGTCTATTCAGCTCTAATACGTTAAAAGATATTCTTTTGGACCACTTGACCTTTTTGTTATGCAGATATTCTTGCAAGAGTATTGTGGCAAATTGAATTTGCCTTGACACTCCTGCTCCATTCTGGCAAAATGACACAAAATCCATACTGTACCCATTAATGTCAGACTAACACATACTTGTTGCTGCAGGTTTTACTGTTATTGCTATTCCCTCCGCTCTCCTTCGCACCCCAAGGTACGTGCCTAAAAATATGTGCACTTTATGACACATAAGATATATTTGGCCGGCGCATAGACACAAGTAAACAGGTAGAAAGGAAAATGGTTGTTGAAATGGCCTGAGGCAAACGTGTTCACGGAACAGCCTGCTAATGACCTGTGCCTGCTCCTCGGTGACCTCCAGAGGTGCCACAGCCTCTGGAGCAGCTGTGCACTCCATCACCTCTCCTCCGCAGGGCTCTCCTGGCTGCCACCTCCCCTTTCAGCATGGACAACATCCGCCCTTCCAGTAGTTTAAGGGCAAACTTCCCAGCTTTGCATAGCAAAATATTGGTTGAAGCTGGAGTATCTCCCTAATTCGTAAAAACTACTTTGTCTAAAGAAATTAACTTCTTCGGATACAGATATGCTAGTAGGTTCAAAGTGCTCTAGATAACTGGAGATTAATGTCACATTCATGGTTAGATTTTGATTGTTAACATGTTGTGTCATGAGAAAATTTCCTGGTTCTTCTTGTTTATTGGTTACAACTCTGTTTTGGGGGTTTGTTTTTTTGTCAATATTCTGAAGCTTATCTACTTAGCATTGCCCAGCAAAAATAACTGTCTACATGTTTATTGATAACATAATGTAATGAATGTCTGTGTGTCAGCTCAGTCCCATAATATGACCAAATGCTCTATCTCTGTTGCTTCTTGTTCCATTTTCTTTTCATTATCTTCAATTTCTGTAGATTCACACAAAAGCCAGACTGTGCAGAAGCTTTACTGGAAAGATTTGATGTCTCAGTGTTTTCAGAAAAGGTGGTATAAAACATAGAAAATGTTTTATAAAGGGATTAGGAAAGAAACCTTAATATTCCAGAAAGTATTGTGGAATCCGGATTCTTACCTGTTCAGCAGAGATATTTCAAAGCAAAACCACTAATACAGTTCCTTAATAATTTGTTAGTTATTATTTGTGAAATAAGTGACTTTACACTAGTAGAGGAAGGTAATTTATGAAATAAATAGGTAAAGCAGATGACTGTTTTCACCATTGCTTGTAGGGAGTTAATAGCACGGCTTTTAAGTATCACTGAAGTGGTAGATCATGAACATTTATATGCACCAAATAACTAAATGCATGTATTAAAATAAATGAATGCCAACAGACATCTGATACTTTATGTGCAAGACTAATTTCTGCACAGAAACATGCTGATATTTTTGTATTTTTTTCTAATGCAGAAACCAAGTGAACTGGTTTAGAAATACAGTCCCTAGTTTTACTGTGCTATATGGGCATATACTACTTTCTTAGTCAATAAAAATATCAACTTCTTTTAAATTTTACATATGAATATAGTTGGTTCTAGGATTTATTTAGATAGGTTAAACTGGGAAGGAGGCTGGCTGATTCTGGGAATATCCTGTTAGAATTTGCCACGTATTTTTAAGGTTTTAGTTCATCAATAGAGTTATATATTTGATTCCAAAACACAAATTCTTTATCCCAGTACACTCTTCTAAATTTCTTTTGATGTTCATTCCCCAGAAACAGTATATGTGAACAGGACCACCTAAGAATGTGTGTGAACTGGTCCATGTTCGAGAGCACAACTAGAAATAACTCAGAGAAATTTAGTAAGTTAAAGTGTATTTTACTGTTTAGTTAATGTGCTATTAATATTTAGTTAATATTAAGTTTGCCAGGCCAAGAATCTCCGTAAAATTTCCGTGCCACTAAGAATTTCTATAATTGGTCTATAAACAATTGATTTAGAACTTTTTATTAAGTAATTATACATACACTCTGAATACTGAGATTAAATTTTAGTGTGATTTATTTAAACCAGATAGATAAGGAAAACACACTCTTGCTGCCATGAAAGAAAGATGGAAAGAGAGTTTAGAGGATCCAAGACTCTCTCAACTTCAATATTCCTCTTCTGGGCAGGAACAGACAAGAACAATTTGAAGTTGATCTCTGCTTCCCACCTGATTTGACAGATGAAAGAGATTTATATGAAACGATAACAACTCCAGATCGCATTATAACTCCACCAAGAGATGTTTACAGCAGTGCATAACATACACATGGAATGAAAATTCAGCTTTTCGTCTATGCCAGGGAGAAAATTCTCTCATATTTGTAGGTTTCCTCAAAAAAAAAAACAACCCCAAAACCTGGGACATGTGATAAAGCAGGGTGCTGGTGCATGCACGCAGCGTTTTCCGATTGATCAGGCTGGTGTAAACCCAGGAAGAAGGATGAGCCATAAAGTGGGAATTACTCAGCTGCTCCCCTGGCATAGTCAACAGCACATTAAATACAGCATGTTCAGAGCTGTGCCTGTGCTTTCAGCTTACCCTAGCCAGAACCCATCTGGCAGGTATTTGATAAAGAATGGGGGAACATGCAGAAGATCTTCCCTGCGGTACTTAACAGAGTGCACGATGGATGCGGCGGGCTGCGTGAGATCTTGTGGCATGTGGAAGCTGATCCCAGAGCAGCTGAGGTGAAGAAGAGCGGACAGCTATTCGTTTTGGTGTTAGGAGGAGGCAGGTTTAGAATAGACCAAAAAAGCATTTTTTTTTCTCACATGAATAAGTTGTAGAGCTCATTTTCTCATACAGTGGAGAAGAAAGTTATAAATAGCTTCTAAAATGTGTTAGGTATATCCTTGGATGTATCCACATGAAAATGTGGATATAAATGTCTCCTGAGGAAGTGTGGCAGCATCCAGCTGCCAACAGCTGGAAGGGTCTCTGGCAGTAGCAGGGAGTGCGTTGCCACCCTGTCTCTTCGTCCCCTTTCCCTAAGCATCTGGTCCCAGTAAGAGACAGGACCCTGGGCAGAATGGACCCGCTGTTGACCGTTTTTATGTTGGGCTGTGTTGTGTAAAACGGGTAGATGGCTCAGCTGTGGTGTGATAAATGGCAAGTGAGGCAGGACACGCTGTTGCCATCCAGGTGTTGTACAGCAGCTGTGGGATGACACAGTCTCCTGATCTCACTCTGTCCCTCCATTCCCAGGCTGAAGTCTTTTGTAAAAGTCTCCTTTCACAGGTACCTTTCAGAAGGGGTCATAATCTGACCCCTGATGATTGCTGTTGGTAGCCAGTGGTTGGATCTACACATGCTTTACCCTTAGATATTTTTCAGGCCACACAGTTGCAAAGCTTGGACCTGTTTTTATTCTAACATCTGACAACTGCTTTTCTTCAGGGAGGGAACAAAGTACAGCATCCACTGCCAGCTCATGGATTTTCTTCCAAATCCTAGAAATCCCTCTTTTCCTGAATATTTTTTGGCTCTCTGCTACTAGAGTGTATGCCGTGCTTTGACAAAATTTTGTCTGGACATGGATAATAAATTGTGCAAAACCCCATGCATAGTGTTTTGCATATGATAAACTAATTCAGATGTCTGTTATGCTAATATATCAAATAAAAATTTTGTGAGGCTAGTAAACAAATTCTGAAGTTTCATTCTTGGAAATTAATTTATTTTCTTTGTTGCTTCCCCTTCCCCCCCTTCCCTTATTTGCAATCTCTTTTTTTCAGAGTGCTTGCTCTGGGGAATGAAAGTTATTTGCTGCCTATTGCAGGGAAACTGTTGCTTTCTGAGACTTTTTTTTAGATGCTGTTGTTCATCTTTATTTTCTATACACTATTTTTCTATTACACTATGTAATAACATTGTGAGGAATGCCACTTGACAACCTAACTTTATCTATCTGCAGAATAGCTTCTCTGGTAAAGAAACATCTGATGTAGAAGCAATAACCACTGTGACTGACAGGGTCAGTTTCAACTCAGTTTACGTTTTGCTTCTCACATAATAGAGTATATTTTATTTTTATGGTGTCTATTTCAAGTACACCTTGTTAGCTTTTAGCAAGCAGGATGGGTGATATTTTTGCTTCTTTTGTCCTTCGGATTTTGACAGGGTTTTTTTCCAGTGTATAATTGTACTTTGATGAAGTAGTTTGGACCAGGAATAGCGCATGTCGTCATGTAACTACCGGGTAAAGTAAGTACTCTTTTCTTGTCCTTGTTTTTTTTCTGGCGCTTTCCCATTTGTTAGAAGATGGTTATTTTCTTGTGCCTACAGTAAAGCTAAGACCTTGCCACTTTTTCCTTCCCGTAGTTCCATGTGGGTCCAGAAAGAGGTGCAACCAGCACCGTGCTGCAGTCGAGTATTACCTGACTCGCCTTTCACCTCCAAGACCCAATTTCACATACAGGTGTCAATTAGAAATAATTTTGCTATCCCTCTTGCTCGGTTTGTCCACAAAACAAAAGCCACCGTGCAGCTGGACAGAGCTGTCCTTCCTCGCTCAGTAGAGGCGCAGGGGTTGGGATAACAACCCCTACGGTCAGGGATGAAATGCGGTACCCGAGGTTTGTGGGGACACTTCCCTGCGAGTGTTGTGTGGCACGCTCTCCTTTTTCATGCTTATGAGCGCAAAATTCACTCCCTAGCTGGAAAGCAGTTCCCCTGGAAGCAGAAGAGTTCAAGTCCTGTAACAATTCACTGTGCGTCTGGAAAGCTTTAAAGCACTTAGTCCTTTTTTTTTGTTTGTTTGTTTTTAAAGTCTCCTTGTTGGGTCGTGGCACGCTATTACTAATCTGGAAGCCGACAGTCCCCAGGTAAGGGGAACACAAGACAAAATATCTATTGCAAGTCTGCTGCTGTACTAGCAGCAGAGGGGTGATTACTGCTCCACAGCCAGCAAGTAGGTGTATAAGAAACAACTATTTGCAGTTTCATTGTGTTCCTGCTGGTTCTTTTATTGTAAGAAATAATCAGGCAGCAGGCAAAAAAGGAACAAAAAGGAAGTACTTCTTCATGCAGCTCCCGGCTGTGTTGTGCAGCTCATTGCCATGGGGTGTCACGGAGGCAAAGGGGAAGAACAGGCTAAATTTGGTGAAGTTCAGGAATGGTACATCCACTCGTGGCTACTAAATATGACTGGAATGCAACCATAGGCGGGAAGACCCGACATTTCTAACTGATGTGGTGGTGTACCAGGATTTCTTCATGCATCTCCTGTTTTATATACGCTTTCTCCTCTAGCTGGTGCTGGGGAAAGGTTACTGTATTAGACAGACCTTTAGGCTGACCTGTTATGGCAATTCTTTTGTTTCTATGTCTTCTGAGATTTATTTTTTTAATCATAGCTGTTGCGAACAACTGTATAAAGTAAATCTTCTGATAGTTGCCAGGAAATGCAGGATCTGTCTGAGGAATGAATTTAGCATGGAAAGAGTTCATTCAGAGATGTTAAAAGTTTATGGTGATAATAAACATAAACACAAAGGTGACAGGATCATTTCCTGTTGTTCCTGCTGGTTTTTGGTATCATAAGGCCCTAAGGTATTTACAAAACTTTTTCGTTGATTTGTTTGTTTTCTGACTATGTCTCTTCTTGGTGTCACAAACTCTGCATGCCATCTCCTGAAACCAGCAACATAGTGCTAGAAGTCGTCAAACAACAGGTTCCAGTCTTAATATACAATTTATTGTTCAATATTGTTTGATACTTATACCTATTTAACGCCTCAGCTTTTTTTTTTCCTTTACATAGATCTGAACAGAAATAACCACAGATGAATAATTTAAAAATATGGCTTTGTTAAAGGCATGTTTGATATATGGCAGCCAAATTGCCTCTTCGCAGGTTTACCTATGTTAATCTTACTTTCTTTCATAATAGTCACTGACTCATGCCAGTGCATTAAGTTTGCTCAAAACTATTATTGCCAGATTGTCTAAGAGGCTTTATTACTTCAGTTTTTAAAACGATGCAAAGTAAAGTGATATGATCTCAGAGCTGTTCAACCAGTTACACATTAAAGCTCTCGTTTTCAATTACTGACAATGTACAACGTTATCAATTCATTACACATAATTTTACTCCTCATTTCATTGTAAGCTTAGAGTTATAAGAGTCTGCATTGGCCAATTTAAGAAACCCAGTTTACTACTGACAAAATTGCAGATTTTATTCAATACAAATTAGAGTTTTATCTTTCTCAGTGTATTTGGTTTAAGGTCTTGCAATTGCTTACTGGTTTATGCAGTTTTCCATCCCTTTTAAGCAGTAATTATGGTAAAAGTAAATGTAGCTCCCTGCTAAATAGGACAGGAGAAGCAGTCATAACTGACATGCAAAAGGCTTAGGAACTCAACAATATTTTGCCTCAGTGTTCAATGGTAATCTCTCTTTCCACATCTCTCAAACCCTTGAACCTCAGGGCAGGGACCTGGGGTTTTAAATCCCTCCCATCACAAGTGGGATCAGGTTCGAGACCATCTGAGGAACCTGAACATACATAAGTCCACAGGACCTCATGAGATACCTCCCAGGGTCCTGAGGGAATTGGCTGATGTAGTTGCCAAGCCACTCTTCCTCACGTTCACAAACTTGTGGAAGCCAAGTGAAGTTCCCTGTGGCTGAAATAAGTGAAACATCATGTTCATTTTTAAAAAGAATAAAAAGGAGGACCCTGGCAACTGCTGACCATTCAGCCTCACCTCTGTGCCTGGTAAGATCATGGAAGAGATCCTCCTGGAAGATGTATCAAAACAGAAGGAAGACAAGGAAGTGATTAGAGACAGACAAAGTGGCTTCACCAAAGGCAAGTCACGTCTGACTAATCGTGGTGGTTTAACCTCAAATGGCAGCTAAACATCACACAGCCGCTCACTCACCCCCCACCGCCCAGTGGGATGGGGGAGAGAATCAAAAGAGTAAAAGTGAGAAAATTCATGGGTTGAGATAAGAACAGCTTAACAACTGAAAGACAATAAAATAATAATAAAAATAATGATAATAACAATAATAATAGTAATTATAATAATGTTAATAACAATAACAAACAATAACAACAATAATCATAAAGTATAATGAAAAGGAAAATAACAAAAAGATAAATAAAATCCAGGAAAAGACACGTGATGTAAATGAAAAACAATTGCTCACCACCAACCAAACGATGCCCTGTCTGTCCCTGAGCAGCGGCCTGCCCCCGAGCAGCGGCCTGCCCCCAGGCCAATTTTCCCCAGGTTATACGCTGAGCCTGATGTCTTACGGTATGGAATATCCCTTTGGCCAGTTTGGGTCAGCTGGCTGTGTCCCCTCCCAGCTTCTTGGGCAGCTCCAACCTTCTAACTGGCAGAGCATGAGAAGCGGATAAGTCCTTGACTTCGTGTAAGCACTACTTAGCAACAACAGAAACATCAGTGTGTTATCAAAATTACTTTCATACTAAATCCAAACCACAACAATATACCAGCTACTAGGAAGAAAATTAACTCTATCCCAGCCAAAACCAGAACACTAATCTAGTGGTCTTCTGTGACGGAGTGACTGCATCAGTGGACAAGGGCAGATTTACGGATGTCATCTACCGAGACTTCTGTAAGGGCTGTAAGCTCCCATGGAATATCCCTACCTCTAAATAAGAGATATATGGTTTTGATCAGTGGACTGCCAGATGGATAAGGAATTGGGTGGTTGGCCACGTCCCAGATGTTGCAGTCAGTGGCTCAATGTCCAAGTGGAAACCAGTAAAAAATAGTGTCCCTCAAGGGTCTGTAGTGGGACCAATATTATTTAAATTTTTCATCGTTGACATAGGGGGATCAAGTGCACCCTCAACAATTTTGTGGACAACACCCAGCTGAATGGTGCAGCTGACATGCCTGAGGGACAGGATGCCATCCAGGGGGACCCGGACAGGCTGGAGAAATGGGCCGGTGTGAACCTCATGAGGTTGAACAAGGTCAAGTGCAGGGTCCTGCACCTGGGCTGGGGAAAACCCCGATATCAATACAGGCTGGGGGATGAAGGGATTGAGAGTAACCTGACCGAGAAGGACCTGAGGATAAGAGTGGCAGCTTTGGGGCGACCAACATAAGAAGGACATAGACCTGTTGGAGTGAGTCCAGAGGAAGGCCACAAAGATGATCAGAGGGCTGGAGCACCTCTCCTGTGAGAAGAGGAGGCTGAAAGAGTTGGGGTTGTTCACCCTGGAGAAGAGAAGGCTCTGGGAAGACCTTATAGCAGCCTCTCAGTACTTAGAAGGAGATTATAAGAAGGAAGGAGACAGACCTTTTACCAAGGCCTGTAGTGACAGAACAAGGGGCAACATTTTTAAACTGAAAGAGAGTAGGTTTAGAATGACTATAAGAAAGGACTCTTACAACATGAATGGTGAGATTCTGGCATAGGTTGCCCAGAGAAGTTTTTGGTGTCCCATTCCTGGAGGTGTTCAAGGCCAGGCTGGACAGGGTTTTGAGCAAGATATTCCTGCCCATGGCAGGGGGGTTGGATTAGGTGATCTTTAAAGGTCCCTTCCAACCCAAACCATTCTGTCACTCTGTGATTCTAAAAAGCGCTTTTTAAAAGCAAGATGAAATGTTAGAAATACTGAACGAAGCAGTACTCCCTTTTCAAGGAAAGATGTGTCTTTTATTAGTCTGGAAGTTTCAGAGAGATACAAGAACAAGAACAGCATAAAACAGTCCTTAGGAAGATCCCTAGGCATTTTTGAATTGCCTGTTTTAGGGTCTTTGGGCCAGTCAAGATTAGAAGATAGTGATTTTTTTCTCTAGCAAGAACCACTGTAAATACAGAGAAGTTAATCAAGTCGTTTTTGGGTCTACCTTAATAAAACTGAAAGAAGCATAGATCTTTTTTTGAGATTTGTGTGTTGGTGTGTACTATGTAATTACTTTTAAACATTATTATTATATTTACCATGATATTATTGTTACTTTTATTAGTAATAATATTGTGGGTTGTTTGTAATACAAATAGACAAAGATCGCACACAAAAGTAATACGTTCTATCTTTCCAGTAGCATTATGAAGGATATGAGTAGGGCAAGGTTTTATTTAACAGGGTCATGAAAGATGATGTCTCGGTAATCAGGATGTAAGTTGGTTTAGCTGTGAGGATGAATAGATAAGACAGTATATTGGAGATTTTTCCTTACGCAGGAAGAATCATCACAACTAGCTAAAGGCTAGATTTGAAGCCTTAGGAAGAGGACCTAGTAAAAAAATTATGCCCAAATTATTCGTATGAGTAACAGGACTTGGGTGGTGTCCACAACCTCTGAAAAGAGAATGAAAAACTTGAGAGTCTGAATTCAGGCACATATAATGTTTGTGGCTTGTTGTTGTTTTGTGATGTTTTGTTTTTTTAAATAAGTAAACTGAGATTGATGCCTCAATCAAAATTATGAACTTTAAATATTTGAGAAGAAAAATAATTCCGTTAGTTCAGATTTTGCAATAAAACATAATAAATAGCCATGAAAACCCACCACTTTAATTTTTGAGAAATTTCCAATAATTTAATGTTTGTGTTGGCCTTGTGTTGGTAAATGATGGGACACTTGAGCAAGACAGAAACATTAGAGGTTTTCTCTGGCCATGTTAACATTACACTGAGAACTGGAGATCCAGAAGGATGCAGACTACACCTGGACCTATATTCATTGAATCCTATATGAATCCATTTGTGCTTGACAGTATCCTGAGACAAAGATTGCATCTGTTTATTTGCATGACACATTTGGTTCCTTTTATTTGTGCTAAACCTTCTTCTCTGAATGCCTGTTAGTTCTCCGGTGAAATAACTAGTAATTATTTCTATTCTACCCTGGTAAGGCTGCATCTGGAGTACTGTGTCCAGTTCTGGGCTCCCCGATTCAAGAAGGACAGGGAACTGCTGGAGAGGGTCCAGCAAAGGGCTACCAAGACGATTAGGGGATTGGAGCATCTTTCTTAGGAGGAAAGGCTGAGGGACTTGGGGCTTTTTAGTCTGGAGAAGAGAAGACTGAGGGGGGATCTTATCAATACTTATAAATACTTAAAGGGAGGGTGCCAGGTGGATGGAACAGTCTTTTTTCAGTGGTGCCCAGTGACAGAACAAGAGGTAATGGGCACAAGCTTGAACATAGGAAGTTCCATCTTAACCTGAGGAGGGACTTCTTTCCTTTGAGGGTGGCAGAGCACTGGCACAGGCTGCCCAGAGACGTGGGGCAGTCTCCCACTCTGGAGACATTCCAAACCCACATGGATGCCGTCCTGTGCAACTCCTGTAGGTGACCCTGCTCTGGCAGGGGGTTGGACTGGATGAGCTCCAGAGGTCCCTTCCAATCCTTGCCATTCTGTGATTCTGTGATTATTCTCTAAACACTCCACTGTACCCTTAATGATAATACAGAGCTTTGCCGTGACATCCCGCTCCTTGTTATGTTTAGGTTCTTTTCCCTCAATAGATTCCTAACCTATTATGCCTTTCCTTGTAGAAAACTGGTCCCTACATTGGGTCATTCTTTTGTCCAGTTATGTGCCCTATCTTGCTCTATGATGCCTTGCTGAGTTGGAGTGTCTACATTTGAAGTAATATTCAAAATGTGAGTTTATTCAGGACTTCCTAAAATACTTTTCGGCGATGTGACACATTTTCTGTTTGATTCTCAAGTCCATTCTTCAAATTTTTAACATTACTTTTGATTTTTGTTATGCTTTTCAAAATTTCAGAGAGCTCTTTCCTGAGAAGTACTAATGTAGAGCCAAGGATTAGGGATATTTATGAGGATTAGCTTTTTCCCCGTGTGATGAGTCACAGAAATGATAGGGCAAAAGGGATTGTATCACCGATGGCATTAAAGATATTTATTGTATGAAGAGGAATAAGGATGAACAACAAAAGGTCATTAAAGCCTAACAGAGCTCTTACCAAGGTGCAAGTAGGATTGGGACTATCAAGACTGGATTCAGAGAAGATTAATTTCATCACACAATGAATGTAAAGGCCTCGTTAAATTGCCTTAGAACAGAAACAGAGGAGAGAGCATTGACTATTGTACCATCCTAATCAAAGTGCCATACTGTGTATTGGTCTTCCATTGAACAGACCCATTGAAGCTTGTGACATACAAATCCTGGTATGGGACTAGTCCTCACACCAGCAGGAACTTTTCCCAACCACAGCCTTCTATTGCAGTGCCCTATTGTAGCAATAAAATTACCTGACAATAAGGGACTCTCAATACTGCCAGAGCCCAGAAAATTCAAAGCAGCCATGTGCAAACTGTCTGCAACCCAATAACGGGGGAGGGACAGCAAAAGAACCAGTCAGCTGAATAACCAGCCACCAAAATTGCTATTTCTTCTATATTCAGGACTAAATGCAAAGCTTGCTTTATGCTGAAATGTTCTTATAGTAGCACACTGTACATACTTCAATATCTTTTACCCTTACAGCCAATAATCTATTCATTAAAAGTAATTCTAAAATAGATATTGCTAGTGGGGAAGAGAGATCTGGTTGGCATTGTTTCTTTTGTGAGACGTTCGGCTGCAGTAGCGAAAAATAACATATTTATCAAGAAAGATGAGTTCATCATTCTACTTCTGCTTTATTATGCAACAGAATTACATCCTTTTGCTTCCTTCTCTCCAGAACATAGCTATGTCAGAAATGCCAGAATACAATTAGTTAATTAACAAATTTATAGACTACTTGTATCCCATTTCAGTAGTTAAAACATGAGTTGCCTAATTAAGTAGAGTTAAGACACTGAATTTTTTTCTAGTCTGACATGGATGCCCTGAAGAAAATCAGTATTTATTGCAGTAATTATCATTTTCTGCTGGGTTGTTTTAAAACTGATCTCAAACACTTTAGTTCTAAAGTTAAGCAATTTGTGTTAAGCAGTGCCATCTGTATGTACAGCTACTGCGGATGCTAGATAAGCAGACTGGCAGGTAAGGTATTATACAGTATCACATTTAAACTAGGTGGTTATATTATTAGTATTAGTACTTTCTGAAATTGCATGCCTTTTTAAAATAAAATGGATTATACTATTACTTGTCCTCTTTTAGCAGATGTATTTAACGTTTTAGTTATGAAATATTTGATGGGAAAGCTCACTGGGGAGATTCTTGGCACTTGAAATCAAGTTCACTTGTAAGGTGGAGAAGGAATTTTAATAATTGCAGCAAAGGTAATTTGATACATTCTTAGCAATAAGTAAGCCTATGACAGCATACTTATTGCCACAAATCAGACTAAACGCTCTATTCATGAATGAATCATGTCCCGTTTACCCTCCATTTTTATGTAGTGTAAGTTTAATGGAAATATCTTGTCATGTGTCTTTTGTGTAACATGTTTCAACATTGCACTCAGTCCTCTGTGGTTTAGACATGTAACAATACCTTTTTTAAAACCATGAAAAAAAAAAAGAAAAAAGAAGGGAGGTGCTAGCCGTGAGTAAAATAGAGAGAAAACTTTAAATGAGTTTGTAAAACTTTTTTGCTGAAAATCACTGAGTTACAAGTCTACTTTATGATTTTCAATTCTCAGCATTAATTTAGCTCAGGAAACTAGGAGAAAACTTGCATGACGTTCGGCAACTGCAGGATCTGCACACGCTGAAATAGATGGAGGAAGAAAGAGATCCTCTTTCCTTAGATACTTTTTCATATTTCATTTTCATCATCTTTCTTCTTTCCTTCTGCTTTTTTCAAACCTTATTTTCATGGCCCTTTTCATTAAGGATGGGTTGGATGTAAATACATTCAACGTATTTTGCCTGTTACTAGGTAAAGGCACAAATGACACAAGAATTTGGGATGGGCAAACAAACAAACCTAGAATTACGTAGTTCTTTTTGTCTAACTCCTGGTTATGATTCAACATTTTATTTAGAAAAAAAAAATATTATGTCTTAATTTTAAGCTTTTTTTTTTTTTTCAGAGAGTTCGCATTCATACTTGTTGAACTCATAATCTGGGACAATGCATTGGTTTTAATCTGGAATACATACAGAATAACAACATTTTCATGGCATGAACACTATGGCAATTTGTGAACCTGCAACAGAGGATCACATTATTTTCTAGACAGCAAGTCACCTCCATGTGTAGCTTTATCTTCCCCATTTCCATATCAGCTCTTTTATCCTCCATGTTGCTTTTCTTTTGTGTTCCTTCCAGACTGGACCCCTTCTGCCCCAGAGGGGTCCTCTACCTGCCATTTGCATCTGGACTATAAATATTTTATATAGCCCACAATGCTTTATGCATATTTTAACTGAACAATGCCCATTTTGTAAATTGTCTGTCAGTATGATGTATGCCTGGTTATGGCCATGAAAAAATACGTTCAGTATTGCAATAATATCAAAATATCAATTGTCCCTCCAAATTTGGTGAATTTTCCTGCCAGCGTTAACGAAGTAAAACGAGTCTGAAATTTCTGAACCTGGCTTCTGAGGAGATGTGACAAACTGTGTCAGTTTCCAGGAGTCTGCATAAATATGCATGGCTGTTCTGCTGAGTCTTATTGGCAACCAGACCAGGTGGGTCTCATTAGCTCCAGCTCGGGAGGATAAAAGGTAGACGTCCAAAATGAACTTACGTCTGTTTGCTGCGCTGAGAGGTTTAAAAGCTCAGGCTCTGTTCAATATTTGTAAGGAACGCTCCAGGAAACAGAGTACACTATCACACAAAAGAAATATCAATTCTTTCATAGCTATTTAGCAATTCATATGTCCATATAACTATGCTGTATTCTAAGCACCACAGTTTTTCGCACAGTTCTATTTTAAGATCTAGCAAAATCATGTTAAACAGGCTTATGTTATTGAAAATAAATGGCCTGCTGCTTTGAGATGCATCAAATATTACTAAACATTTTGGTCATGCATCAACAAACACTTTTTTGTGTGATCACTGGCAGCGTGTGGATGCACGCCCGTTTCTGAAACAAGTGGTAGACATGGTAGGACCTGAATTGTATCTTTTAGGAAGGAAATAAAAGACAAGGCTCTCAATCAGGTTTTTACTATGCGTCGTAGCTTTTGGAGCAGTTCTGGTAGGGTGGTGTACTTTTCCACCGTTTCATTCTGAGAATTATTTGTGCATGTTGTGAGAGGGGAAACTTGATAAACAGGAGCCAGGGCCAGATGGAAAACCCTACTCCTGTTTTAAAAAAATTGCAAGAAGACGTCTATGAGGAATGAATCCCTGAGGACGGGTATTACCTACTCTGTAAAAACCTTCCCCTCACCCAGTAAAAATACAACCGCCCCCAAATACCTCAGAAAATGAACAAAACATAGAATCATTTTTCTGGCTGTTCATGTAAATAGTTGTGCTCTCAATCATATAAGTGTGATTGTGATTAATCTTTTGTTGATATTATGTGTGATTTTTAATATTTATAAGCAGACCCGTGCACAGAACCTCCTCTATCCTTTAAAAGTAACTTCACTGAATTTAGAGGAATCTCACATAACGCTGTGGTTACACCAACAGTCTGTTGATAGGAAATTTTTACTGCAGTTATAAACCTCCAAAAAACTTGCCAATTAGCTGGAAAGCATTATCTTTCTCCTGCCTGAATGCGGTGTCCTTTTTATATTGCTGCGTTTAAAACAGATATGATAGCAAAATAATTTTATATGCTGTACTTTTACTACACAAGACATACCTGTGATGATCTTGGTACTAAATTTGTGGTGAAAAGTCACTGAGTTGTTATGTGGGTGTTCATAGTGCATTTTTATGTGCATTGATTAATTTTACATTCTTTATACCATAAATCAATGTAATAAGGAGAATTTTCAAATGTGCCACTGCAAATATATCTTTCACATTGCCTTTGTTCTATTTATAACCTTGTTTTTCTGTACATAAAGTGTTCTTATATACTGTAGAGTAGCTGATGTATAGTAATGGGTGTAGAGCTGTAAAAGTCTCTCTTGGCACTCTTAACATGGTCAGATTATTACTGTGTTCTCCGATTCAGCTAGATGTGTTCAAGGATCTTCTCTGGTCTGAAAGGTCAGCTGCTTTTAGTTGTGCACTGGTAGAATACTAATACTGTCCTTATTCAAATTACCTGCTACAGTACTTATTAAATTGATGGCCTTGTGCTCTAATTTAATACTGTCGTCGTTCAGAGGCAGGTCGCAGCTGCACTCTGTGCTGAATTAGGTGGTGCTGAGGCAAAGTTCAAGCAGAAACCATAGTTTTGGGCTGCATTTTCCCACTAAATTAGCAGTCAGATGCAGTGTATAATTAATTAGCACAAACCAGGGAAAGCTTGTCATTTAATAAGCCTTTTTTATTTCCACATTACACAAACAGTGGGAATTGATCCATTAAGTGCCTAGCTATTAATGCTGTTTAATGTATGTCTGGTTGTTAAATTGAGATGTCTAGTTACATACGTTCAGTATTTAAGAGCTCCTCACAGATTGTTCAGTGTTTGCTGAGATTTTAAGTCATGTTCCCCAAATCAATAATAGCTTCATTAATGAATTTGAACGTTACTGGTTCAGATAAACGGATCTGAACCGTGTAGAAAAGAAATGGTGTCTGTTATTGTGGTAGCCAAGAGAGAGTGGTATTTATTTTCTTGTCCTCAATATTAAATATTCTGCTTATATCATGCTGTTTGTACTGTACGTTACAGCCTTCTTTTTCCCTATAATCTTTGTTCATAATTGCCTAAGGCATTGTATAACTTTATCTCTTCAGGGTTCTACGCTGTATTAAACATGCAGAGTAATACATTTCAACAACCCCTTCAAGATGTCTGCAGGAGCACAGAGGATTGCTGTCCTTAAGAAAGAGTAAAAGTGAGGTGTTTGAGTCACCCTTATTTCTTGACAGCTGTATTTCTGTACTGGAAATAGCTGCATTCAGCTTAGTCTTACAATATTCAAAATCATAAAGGTTTTAACACTCCATATATACTATAAGCGATGTGTTTCTAGAAGAAATGTATATTGGCAATGAGTCATTAGACTAACTGCCAAATATAATATGAAATCTTGTCTGTTTTGTTCCTGTATGTTTACTCCATGTGGGAAGTAGGGAAACATGGTATTTTGCATTGGGGTTCAGCAGGTAGAACACAGTGGTCTGGCTTATTCAAAATAAAAGACTTGAAACGAACCTCCACTAAAGGCTGAAAACCAGGGAATGCTCTCCAACACTTCCTCCTGACGAAGGCGAGGCGCTTGCCACAGCAGAGGTAAAGACTGTACTTTCTTCACAGTCTCTCTCCTCTGCATCTTGGTTGAGTCTTCAGTTTCCCCAACAGATCCTTCGGTCTGTTTTGTCTGGGTCTTCCGTTAGCATTTCAAATATTCCCTTGCCGCTGTAGCAGAGTTAGCCCGTTTAACGTGAAATCTCTAGTTGTAACCAAGACGAAAACTTCCAGGCAGGTAAAACTCAGAGTGCAACTTCTTCTCATGAAAAGCAGAGAATTCTGTCCTGTGTGCAAGACCCAGCTTCCGTGTGTTTTTAGGCACCAGTGGAAGAATACAGAGTTCAGCGGCAGAGCGGCAGGCTGATGAATCACCGCCATGTCTGCTCCTATGTGTGTCAACAGCGACAGAGGTCTGTGGAGAGGGAGGAGAGCACAGAGTCGGGGGACGGAGACAAAAAAGGTCACTGTGTGCCTAAAGTAAATTAAACGGGCTTGAAGTCTACAAGTTTACAAATTTTAGTTTGCAAAAACCCAAAACTTAAATGAACTGGGGGGAGACAGTTTTCCTAAAAAATATTCTGCGTTAACTTCATTAATGTTAAATGCTCTTGTTAGGAAAGAAAGTAACTTATTTTAAATTGTGGTGGTGGTGGTTGGAAATAATTAGCTATCATTTCCTAGTCATTGGGTTTCTCACAATGGGTTTCTCATGCATTAAGTGGTAAAAGTGACACCTCCCACTCACTTTTAAAGTTCTACAGAGGCCATAGTCAAATGTTTGCTGGACTGTGGGTTGGCAGTGTGGTCACTGAGTGGGGAAGGGGTGTGCATACCTGAGAAGTGATCAATGGAGCCAACACACTCCAGGCTGCTCATCATCCATCTCAGTACATTAAAGTAAGCTGCTGCTTTGTACACCAGCCTCTCCTGAATACCTGTTTGATGTCTCCAGGGAGACCTCACAGCAGTCTTTCAGTACCTAAACGGGGCCTACGGAAAAGGTGGAGAGGGACTCTTTATCAGGGAGTGTAGCAATAAGATGAGGGGGAATGGCTTCAAACTGGAAGAGGGGAGATTTAGATTAGATATTAGTAAGAAATTCTTTACTCCGAGGGTGGTGAGCCCCTGGGGCAGGTTGCCCTGAGAAGCTGTGGCTGCCCCATGCCTGGAGGTGTTCAAGGCCAGGTTGGGCAGGGCTTGGAGCAACCTGGGCTGGGGGGAGGTGTCCCTGCCCAGGGCAGGGGGGTGGAACTGGATGGTCCTTAAGGTCCCTCCCAACCCAAACCATTCTGTGATTCTATGATTCTATGGAGTAAATTAAGCCTGTATGTGGGATATCTTAGAAAATTTCAATGTTTCCAAGCAGAATAAAAACTGAATAAGAGTAACATTCTTCATGCCTGTGTATAATAAAAGGCTCAAATGAGATGAATCGAAGGAGCTGACAATGCTGTTGATGCTCTATTGTCTCCATCTGGCTACAAAACAAACAAGACAGCAATCCGTTGATATACAGGGTGAAGGCCTATATTCTGAGCTAGATACTTCATTTTTTTTAACAAAAAGAAAGTATACATATTTCATATGTCCCGGTTTTAAAGCTTTTTGCAATGTTTGTGATAAAATGTACTGCAGATTTGCATGTTCAAAAACATCCTTGACAGCTATGGAAATTGTGTAGTTTGACAACTCCTCATCTTAGCTAAGGCAAACAAACAAGGCCAAGTTGACTGAAATTTAAAATCTTTCCTAATCCTGGGGATGTGATGGCAGCTTGTTTCCACTGGCATCCAAAAGCTACACTATTGTCAAAAAATTTAACAAAGCTGAGGTAGCTTTGACTGAACTGACCTCAAATATGATGAGAACAGCTGTGTGGAGAGGGATGGGAGGTTGTGGAGGGATGCTGTCTACACACTCGTTTGATCTTCAGTCAGTATTATGTGTAAGCAGAGTATGTAGATGCCTGTAAAGATGATAAGTCATCAGTTATGAAAGGAAGTAAGAGCATTCTGTGTTTTTATACTGTCTGTTTGCTCCAGCGTTGGATGAGGGTCTCACTGTGGTGGGCACCGTGCAAAGGCAGAACAAATAATGTGCATGTAAAGATTAAAGTCTTCTTTATCCAAGCTAGACAAACCATACTGTCTTTGACTGACTCAAAGAGAGTTCTGGTTCCTCTTGTCATCTAGTTTAAGTATGTGTTATTTGATAATCACGCTGAAGAAATGAAGTGGTGAGGCCTCATTCATAGGAAAGGTATGTATATTGCAGGTGAAAAATGGTATTTCCTGGAAAACTATGCACTTTGTACCAAAGAGGTCGTGTGCTTGCACAACATATCTCATCTCTGAGGGCCAATTGGAAGCTTCTTTGCAGAATGTGGTCAGTCAAGGCCAGTCTCCGACAGTAACACGAGGTTTATCACGGCAGCCAGCCAGCGGATTGTTTCAGTCTGGGGATCACAGGTCAGTGTTTTTATGCTTAGGGACAGCAAACAGAGACCGGTTTAGAGTATTTCTGCTATGCAGCGCCCAGAGCAATGTAACCCAACTGATGCGCTGCAGTGGCATCACTCTTTTAAGATGAAGAATGCTTACATTTGCTTTCCTTGAGCAAAAGCTGCTGCCTCTGTCACTTGATCTCCCCATTACACCCCAGACACAAGTTTCTTTTTAATGATAGTATTAGCATTTATTTGGCTTTTGTCATAAAGAATGACATATTTATATAACATTTCAGTTCAGCAACTGAAGTGAAGAGATTAAAAACAGACTAATGCTGCGCGGTGAAACAGCTGCCTTTGACATATTCTCCCCCGTCTGATTCACAGGTGTGGGATATTGGCAGGGCTGTTGAGTATGCCTGGGGTCGGGATTCAGGATGCTGCGCTCTCAGGTGGGCCCTGTGTATGGCAACGTATGACAGAGAGGGGACAGCCGCGGGAGCCACGTCCTGGAGGGATGCTTTGCCAAGCCTGGCAGGATGGAGGGAGGACAGCAAGTGAGATGAGAAGGAGCTCAGCAAGAGCTGTGCAGCCCAGAGGTGCAGGGTGCAGCTACACCTGGGTATTTTCTTGAGAGGCATCTTATTATAACTATGAGAAAAGGCGGAGATTTGGCTTATGGGTCCATAATGATGGATTTAATTTCCTGTTTTGGAGACATTGTGGATAGTGAACCTGGTGCAGAGAATAATGGCGCTTTATAAATGGTACGAGTGTTTTGAGGAAAGATGGGATTTTTCATTAGAATTGAAAGTAAAGGAAAATACTTTTCTCCTAGAGTGTCCCTCGTGGTGACCTGCACTTCCAGCATAAATAACTGTGGAAAGAAATGCTTGAAAGAAAAAAAAAAAAAAAAAAAAAAAGGTAAGCAACATGCATTATTTGATATCTTAATTTTTTTAGGCTCGCTGAACTGTTTTGGTTTTAATTCCTCTGACTGAACTGACTATAGCGTGATATCACCTGAGTAATTTCTGAGCGCTTATTTATTTATTTCAGTTTGGTATGGTGTCCATCACAAGTCATAGTGATATGAAAAGCCACATTTACTCTACTCTTGTGTAGCTGGGAGCATAAAGTCTCTTGTCTTTCCAAAGTCACACCACGGGTTCAGCTAGGATGCCAGCTTTGTTCAGCACGCTGGCAGTAGCTGTTTAATCTTCTAGGTCAGTGGAAGCCAACCTTTAACAGCTGGAAACTTCAGATCGAAATTTTTAAGAGATTTGAGATGCACATATGCATTCTCAACAGGTGCACCTGAGTGCATGAAATCCATTGCACACCTCGGTGACGGCACAGAAACAATTCTACAAGGAAAGAATTCTTCTCAAGGTTTGGTGATATCCTCATTTTAGCAAGGGTATTTTTTGTTTAAATTTTCTAGAAATCAGGGTTTCAGGCCTGCAGGAAGTCCTCTCCCAGAAGAACCCTGAGCCTAGGCAGGGTCCTTTTACCACCAGCGTGCTGCAGAGAAACACCAGCTGTTGGAGTAGAATTCAGATTATCATGGGTTTTTTTTGATCATTCATGTATTTAGTGCCATTAGGCAAACGGCTGTTTTACAAATAACTTGTCTTGAACTGAATTATTGCAAACAATGTGTTACTTTTTGTAAAACTAAGCAAGATTAATTTTTTTATTATTTTGACTTTTGGCAGGTGGCCTGGTAATATGAAATCAGTACTTCTGTTTTCTAAGAATTAAATTCCTAAATAATTTTCTTTTATTCATTTGTAATATTTGCAAAAGTTTTTATTTGTAATATTTTCATTTCTTCTGTACTCTAACAATGTTATACGGTTAAAACTCAACTGCAAGCCTGCCAAACCCCAAAGTCATACACTACAGAAGATTGAACAAAAAAAAGTGATAAAAATGGAACAAAACAGCAGACAAGAGTATAAATCAGACCTAAATAACAGAGTTGTAATAAACACTTTATTCATGATTGATTCACATGTCCGTTCATATCACATATAACTTGTATATGAACGGAAGTCCAAATTCAGTCTGTACCACGCAGTATCTAAAAGGCAGCTAAATCTGCCTGTATAAATCTCACCAATGTTGCAATCTGTCACAAAGCAAGTATTTTGCATAATTAGCCTGGATACTCAGCCACATTTTTCAGGAGCCAGCTAGTTCACTGCCCTCACTGCAATAGGATGACACCCACTATAATAGGAGCTCCTGGCTGCTTAGCAGTCTTCCTAATTAGGCCTTTTATTTAATTGCCTAAGTATGGATTCAGAAGCCTAATTTTTGTCATGTCTTTTTTTTTTTCTTTTTTTTTTATTCTTGGTATCCTATTAGGTATTACAGTGATGTTGATCTGAATAGCCATTCTCTTCTTTTTACAACTTATTCTTTTTCATCACTCCATTTCCAAAATACCCACCGTAGCAAGATTCCACTGCCCTGAGCAGAACAGAGAGAAGTAATACTCAGTCCAGCCATTAGATTGAATCGTTAGATCACATAGTGATGCTAAATGCTCTAGGAACACCAATTTTGTAATTTTCAGCTTTCCTGGCTGTTTATTCCACTAAGTACAGTGAATATTCTTGTGAAGTGTGAATATTCCTGGGATATTGCTGATACACAGCTCATCCTGTTTGCAGCCAAACTACAGATTACACATGCTTTGGGCCTGTATGTAGCCACGAGAAAATTAATTAGAGTTAAGATGGACTGTGTTTTCTAAACTCCTCTATGTAAGTTTGCTGAATGCTGACTTGTGAAGCTCTACCAGCAAATAATCTCTAATAGGGATTTGTGCAGACAAAAATGGGATTAATAAAGTTCCTGCTTTAAGGTGGATACTCACACTCAATGGGGTCAGAAAGAATATGTCTTTTTCCTTGGACGTTCCTGCTGTCTGACACATTGGGTGCTGGCTGGGGCTGCAGGCAAGATTCTGAACTTAATGGTGCAGTGGACTGATTTAGTGTGACAAAGTCTTTGTTGGCGTAAACGGAGATCATCCAAGGCATTCTGTTTTTAAATAAATTAAAGAAAGCATCTTGTTCAAGTAAAAAGGCACTATTTTCTTCCTAATACAAAGGATTTATTTTTTTTAACTTCCATCTGTTGTAAGTAGGCAAACTTATTGGTTTTGGTTCAAGATGTCTTAGGAGATGTTCTTAGACATCTCTGAAGTACGTTAGTTACTGACACCTGAATTTCTTTAGGAAATTTTAACTAAAACGGTGGTGGGGTTTTATATTTCAGACTGTGACTTTGAAACCTTGTTGGGAGAAGAAGAAATCAACAGATGTCAGATAGTATGAATCTGTTGTCTGGAACTGTGAACTATTTAGAGCTTTTTAAATCTATAAAATTAAGCCGAAGGTCTTGACATTTTTGGTTTTGGTCTCTAACGGTATTGTTTTACCATCATTCATAACATTTAGTGATATTTTTGACATTTCCTATTCAAAGAGTAGCCAAAGAGTGGAAAGAGAAATTCACTCGCTAAATATTTTACAGTATCAGTAGCAATTTATTGGATCAAAAATTGGCTTACAATGTGGATTTATTTCATAATAACTAGTCCATCTCCCAATAAATACAGTGCTGAACATTGTGTCTTTTTTTGCACTGATTACTCTTTTTTTTTTTTTGTAAGACAACACAGCATTTTACAGATGCAAGAACATAGGATTTTTTCCTTTATCTCACATTAAAATGCCTTTCTTCTATATCTGCTGTAGTGTTATAGAAAATATGACATCGTCATTTAAAACAAGTCAGAAGAAATTTCTAAATATCTGTAATTGGGGGAGAGAGGGATGCTGAAAATTCACATAAAGGATTTTTGCATACTTAGAACCTAAAATAAGGAGTAATTAACTGTTCCAAATATCCTCCCACTTATAATAATAGGATGTCTTCAGTCAAATTTGCAGAATTTATTTTATTTCGTTAATTGATTGGTATATTCATCATTCAATGATATATTAGGTAGAGCTGGATTCTAAATGACTTTTCTCTGATAAGCCTTCCAATTAATTCTTCTCACACTATTTTCCTGGTGACATCTGAACTTCTTTCATTATATAAAACACATCTTGAATAAGACATTGCTGAATAATAATCAGGGATCCTAACATGTTCAAAATTAGAACCCCTGACAAAGTCAAATGCATTCTGATTTAGACAATGACCTCACCTAATGTCATTTTCAGTGTATCATATTGAAGGGGAGTATATAGCCTTCCCCTTTCTGCATATCTACCCTTAAGTTAGAAATTTTAAAGAAAAGGAAAAAAAGAAGCAATTGTAAATGCTGTTAGTTATGTGGTCTCACATATTAAAGCCTGATTAGAACACAGAGCGTCTGTGATTGTTATATTTTTATTCTACATTGTCTGACAACTTTCTCCCTTTTTTTCTTATTAATCTGTCTTAGAACAGTATTTCTTTATTTGGGCAAGTAGACAAGGAAATAAGTTATTCTTTAAAATGTATGTTAAATGATGTACTGTATTACATTTGCTTGCAATTTGCATTTTTCTTAATACATCCGCCAGATTCCTTTTGCATAGATAGCATTTCATAAACCAGAGAACACTGATAATATCTGATTTAACTGACTTGCTAATACAAGGAGCAGATCATTTTAAATGGACCTTACATCTTTATAGGATGTTAGAAATGAAGACATTACTTCAAAATGTAGGTAATTATTGCCTCCTCTTTTATCAGCGCTATTTTCTGAGGTATTATCATAAGATAGCACTTTAGTATTAAGCAGGGCCTTAGAGTGGCAATAAATCAGTCCAACTGAGTCATCATTGTCCAAGGCATCTGAACTACTGAAATGTTGT
The DNA here is from genome assembly GCA_013398815.1 of Ibidorhyncha struthersii. Classification (NCBI taxonomy): domain Eukaryota; kingdom Metazoa; phylum Chordata; class Aves; order Charadriiformes; family Charadriidae; genus Ibidorhyncha; species Ibidorhyncha struthersii. Next base: position 68,730 of record VZSZ01010442.1, read on the forward strand.
GGATCCTACAGAGAGTGTGAAATCACTTGACCCTTGGCATTAACCTTTACTGAATGAATAGACACTGCTTTCCACATCGTGGAACAAAAGCAGAATAGTATTGATTAAACACCACATTCACTTGATATTAAATACTGGCTGAACTCACTTCTTGCTTTCCAGCTCCAGTGGGAGAAACCCAGAGACTTGCTGAGTCTCAGGAGAACGCGTGTTTGTAATTCAGAGCAATGTTTTTCCTGCAAAGTTTTCTTTTTTTTCCCCCTCCTCGGATCAATAACTGGCAGCCATGATCAGCCATGAGTATGTATTGTCAATTCTGACCTGTGTACTTTATCACTTGGGGCGAGAGGTCACAGTGCTGTGACTAATAATGCAGTCGTCCCAGGCATGAATCGTTTCCTGCCTGCAATGCAAGCATTTATNTTATTATAACTCTTGTTTACCAAACCCCTCAGCTATTTGCTTTGAAAGTCTGATTAATCTGCTGGATGGCATCCTATTTACAAAAACTCTTAGAGATTTACTAAATGGTTTTGCTCTTGGCAGGAATGCGAGTTCCCAGGAACCTGGAAGTATCAAAGTGGGAATCTTGGGAATTAACTCAGTACCGATGCTGTGGAAGAAAGTTGTTCCTTCATTTGATAAGTGAGGAAACGGAAGAAATAAAATCAGGAGAAGGATAAACAGAAGGATTCTTTCAGTAAATTCTCCTTTGTTTCATGTTAGGGCAGATTCAGCTCTCACGTGCATAGCTGTAAGCCCAGAGCAGCTCAGAAACACGCTCCTCTAGTGAACAAGTCCTTCCCTGGAGTTGTTGATTCCATGCATAAAAGGTTGACAGTGAAGAAAACGTGAAATACAGTATAATGAATAGAAACGGCTGCAGCAGCATCTCTGTCTGTCTACAAGCGGATGACTGTTCCTGCCTGAAACTGCATTTCAAAAACTTGCCTGAATTTAATTCCTTCTTAAAAACCAAAACAGTTCTGAGTTTAGCTCCATAAATAATTACATATTTTAAAGCAGGCTTTATACAATGTGCAATGCTTTTGGGAAAGCTCACCACAAATAATGGTCCACATAACCAAGTCTAGCATTGTGTTTCTTACCAGTTCAAAAGATCCTGTAATATTGAAAGCCAGTGGTATTGCATCACTTTTCACAATTGTTTTCATCACCAGGGTCTTGATGGGTTTACAGTCTGCCTGCAGATTCCTAGCTGTGTAAGTAAGTTGTGAGTGTAACCAATGTAGCTTTTTGGCTCGATATCATCATTTGGTCTGTGGAGTATAGTTTAGATACATAAGACTCCATGTATATGAATAAGATTTTTAAAAAATAGTATTGAAAGACCAAAAGAAAATGGTCCACAAGATCATGCAAATAACAAAATTTTCAGCTATAAAGTCCCTGAAAGATTAAAAAAGGAGCAAAAAAGAAAGTTCACGGTCTGGCTCAACCCATAGAGGAATGCTGATTTATTTATCAGAAGTTAGAAAATTAGACTAAATACCACCAC